>BPTQ01000006.1:187886940-187915765 GCA_019973895.1 Chrysanthemum seticuspe
AATGAGGGTTTACAATAGTTTATATAGGCAAGGAGCTAGGGCAACACTCCCTCTCCTTCCCTATTCCTTATTGGGCTTGGGCCTCAGCTTATGGGCCTTCTACATAAGCTGGACCTTAAACAAACATAAAGGCCAGAATAAAGCTACCTATTACATATGAAATATAAATACTTGAAATACTGTTTAGGAGTGATTCCAACAGTTCCGCCTAAATTTTACTCAACGGAAAAAGTGCGCTAAAAACCCTGTCGAACTCGCCAGGGTAAAGCAGCACCAAGGAGAATCTACGAGCGCATTCATGGAACGCTTTAAAGATGAATGCATGCAAGTTAAAGCATGTCCTGAAGTACTAAAGATCTCTGGCTTCATGAATGGGATTAATAATCCAGAACTCATCAAGAGGTTGAACGACAAGATCCCTGAGACCTTTGATGAACTCATGAAGCGCTCTCGGTCTTTTGTCCAGGGAGAAGCCGCCGCGGCGGATAGCAAAAAGAACCACTCGAGTTACCGGTCACAGGAACAACCTGGGAGGCAATCGAACGACCGAGGTAGTAACCGTAATAGGAGCTATCGCAGCCAGAGGAGCGGCATAGATAATGACAGGTACACTCCCCTGATCAAAACCCCAAAGGAAATACTCGCAGCGGAAGGCGCGAATTTCCCAAGACCACCGCAGATGCGTACACCAGAAGATCGGCGCACTGGGAATGGATACTGTGACTACCACGCGCAAAAGGGTCACACCACTAACGAATGTGTCCAGCTGCGCCAACTCATCGACAAGATGGTCAAGGAGGGTAGACTGGACCACTTGGTTAAAAACATTAAAGAGGGAAGAGATAAACAAAAGAATGGAAACAAGAAGGAGACACCCAAAGATAAGGCCGACACAATCTACATGATACAGACGTGGCAACGAGTCACTAGACAGAAGGTCAGCCAGGAGTTTTCCCGAAGAAGCGAAATCTCTTTCCCTACTCTAACTGAGGACAACGCAGTAGCAGAGCCACTCACCATTGAAATCAGTGCGGGTGGTCACGACATACACCGCATGTACATTGATGGTGGGGCATCGGCAAATATCATGTATGAGCATTGCTTTAAAAGACTACGACCTGAAATACGCAGCTAGTTAAACCCGGTCAGCACAGCACTCACTGGTTTCACGGGTGAAAAGATATGGCCCATGGGGCAACTGCGATTACTAGTCAGCATTGGCAACGCAGAGCACTCTACGACAACCTGGATGGACTTCATGGTGATCAAATCCCCCTCGCCATACAATGGCATTATTGGGAGACCCGGGATATCAGCCATGCGTGCGGTGCCATCAACAGCGCACGGGATGCTTAAATTCCCAGTAGAAGGGGGCGTCGTTACTCTTTACAATGCCACGGTACCAAACAGAGAATGTAACACGGTTACATGCGAAATGGCACCGACCCCGAAGCAGTGCACGGCCAAAGTCCCCAACTTGAAGGTCGCGATTCACCCAGAGTACCCGGAACAGGAAATAACCATCGGAGGGTCATTGTCGGACAACGGCAAAGCAGCTGTGTGCGCGCTCCTACAAAAGAACGTGGATATTTTCGCGTGGGAGCCAAAACACATGACTGGAGTACCACGCTCGATCACAGAGCATAAACTGAGAATCCGACAAGGGTACACACCGATACGCCAGAAGAAGCGTGGCCAAGCCCCAGAGCGTGCACAGGAAATTCTGGCAGAGGTACAGAAATTGGTAAATGCAGGAATTATGCGTGAAGTCTACTACCACGACTGGCTTTCTAACCCAGTAATGGTCAAAAAAAGCGACGGTAGCTGGCGAATGTGCGTAGACTTCACCGACCTAAACAAAGCATGCCCACAGGACTGCTATCCATTACCAGAGATAGACTGGAAAATAGAGTCCTTGTGCGGATACCCGTTAAAGTGTTTTCTCGACGCGTACAAGGGATATCACCAGATACAGATGGCTAAGGAAGACGAGGAAAAAACAGCTTTCCATACAAGCCAAGGCGTTTACTGTTATACAAAAATGCCCTTTGGCCTGAAGAATGCGGGTGCCACCTATCAGCGGTTAGTAGACAATGCCTTTGAAAAACAGGTGGGCCGCAACCTGGAAGTCTATGTGGATGACATGGTCATAAAAAGCCATACTTAAGTTGAGCTTGTGCGCGACATAGAAGAGACGTTCAAGACTCTACGAGAGATCAACATGAAGTTGAATCCTAAGAAATGCACATTCGGCGCTACTGAAGGCATGTTCCTAGGATACCTGATAGAACCTGACGGCATAAAACCTTGTCCAGAAAAGAAAAAGGCGGTAATAGAACTTCCCTCACCACGCACGCTGAAGGAGGTCCAATCCCTCAACGGAAAACTGGCCGGCCTAAACAGGTTCCTGTCTAAATCAGCAGAAAAGTCATTGCCTCTCTTCAAGACACTCAAGAAGTGTATAAAAAAGGGCGACTTTCGGTGGACGACGGAGGCGGAAGAAGCCTTCACTACACTCAAACAGCATCTAGCAACTCTCCCAACACTCGTTGCACCCCGACCAGGGGAAGAGCTGATCATGTATTTATCAGCAACTCATGGGGCAGTCAGCGCAGTGCTACTAACAGATAGGGACTCAGTGCAAACCCCTATCTATTTTGTCAGCAAAGCGCTCAAGAAGACGGAGATGAACTACAGTGCCATGGAGAAATTAGTCTTGGCATTAGTGTTTGCCGCCAAGCGATTACGCCGGTACTTCCAGGCGCACCCGATAGCGGTAATCACAGATCAAGCCATCAAGCAGATCATCTCCAAACCCGATGCGTCAGGACGACTCCAGAAGTGGAGTGTCTTACTAGGCGAACACAACATCTCTTACAGACCACGTACCGCAATAAAAGGACAGGTTCTGGCAGACTTCATCATCGAGAAGCCAGATACTGATGAGGTACCCGCACCAAGAAAGCAGGAACTACCAGATCCATGGATTTTGTTTACAGACGGATCCTCATGCGTGGACGGATCAGGAGCTGGCCTTATTCTCACAAACCCAGAGGGAATGGAATTCACTTACGCACTGCGTTTTGAATTTACCGCGACAAACAATGAGGCAGAATACGAAGCCCTAATCGCCGGACTACGCATTGCAGCTCGAATGGGTGTACGTAACTTGGAAGCAAATGTAGACTCCCGGCTAGTAGCCAACCATGTATTGGGAGAATACGTGGCCAAAGAAGAGAATATGATTCAGTATCTTGAGAAGACTAAGACACTGATCAAAGGCTTTGATAGATTTACTATCAAGCAAGTCCCTAGAGGAGAAAATCGCAAGGCAGACGCACTGAGCAAGATCGCCTCGACAAGCTTCGCACACTTATCAAAGCAAGTGCTGGTGGAAACACTGAAAAGCAAATCAATATCGGAGATGGAAGTCTCCGCAGTCATAGAGGAGGATGGTCCTACATGGATGACACCGATTACGGAATTCCTAAGCAAAGGAACATTACCCCAAGAACAGACAGAAGCTCGCAGAATACGGCGTACAGCGCAGAGATTCGAATTGCGAGACAACATACTGTACCGACGTTCTTTCCTCCAACCATGGCTCCGCTGCGTCGGCCCCCTACAAGCAAATTACGTGCTGCGAGAAATCCATGAAGGTTCATGCAGCATGCACGCAGGACCACGGTCCGTTGTAGCACGCGCCATGCGATCAGGATACTACTGGCCAACCATGCATCGCGATGCGCGGGACTTAATAAGGAAGTGCAATGATTGCCAAGTTCATAGACCCGTCCCGCGCCAACCACAGCACGAGCTGACGCCAATCACGGCGCCATGGCCATTCTACAAATGGGGCATTGATATTGCAGGTCCTTTTCCAATAGCAGCAGGCGGTCTCAAGTTTCTCATAGTAGCTGTAGACTACTTTACCAAGTGGATCGAGGCAAAAGCAGTGGCGACAATCACCGGCAACCAGGTGAAACGCTTTGTCTGGGACAACATAGTATGCCGCTTCGGATTACCTGGAGAAATCATATCGGATAACGGGAAACAATTCTGCGACAACCCCTTCAAAGATTGGTGCGAGAAGTTAAACATCACCCAACACTTCGCGTCAGTTACACACCCACAAACCAATGGCTTAGTAGAGCGCGCAAATCGAAGCCTGGGCGAAGGAATCAAAGCGCGCCTGGACAGGCACAAAGGAAGGTGGGTCGAAGAGCTTTCGCATGTCTTGTGGGCTCACCGCACCTCAATAAAAACCAGCACGGGGGACACCCCTTTCTCTCTAGTCTACGGGACAGAAGCTGTTATACCAACTGAGATCGGCATGCCAACTATCCGCACTGCGGAGATCAATGTGGCAACAAACGATGATGAAAGACGTGTCGACTTGGATCTGTTGGAAGAAAGACGCGAACGCGCAGCCATACGGGAGGCAAAGTCGAAGTCAAAAATGAAAGGATACTATGATGCCAAGGTGCGCAGTGTCTCATTCAGACCAGGCGACTTTGTCTACCGTGCCAATGAGGCGAGCCACGCAGAAGATACAGGTAAGCTCGGACCAAAGTGGGAAGGACCTTATGAGGTTACTGAAGCAATAGGCACAGGCGCGTACAGGCTACGAGGCTTGGATGGTCGTGACCTACCGCGCACATGGAACATCGGCAACCTCAAGAGGTGCTACCTGTAAGAATAGCTACGGCACAGCGCACAGACGCTCCGCACTTTCAGGGCTCAATAAACATTCATGTATTCATTTTTTATTTTTCATATTTACTGTTTTCTTTGTTATTTCTCAAAAAACTTGCAAGTATCAATAAAACGCCGCGGTTTCTAGCTAACTCCGCGACACATTTTAAGTTTTATCTTCATATACTGTATGTCTTAACAATTTTTTATTTCTTGCCCACGATGGCGTGCATGCACTACAAATAGACCCATGATGGTAAAAGGATAAGTTGACCTACTAACTAACTTGTTGAGTAAGAGGGTTGCAAACCCATCAATACTGGATCACGCATCCTTGTTAAACACCTTGTTCTCAAGACGTTGGAATAAGATATGCGCGCATCCCACGATGGTTGCGCAGCAACGCACACGTGCACGTTTAACAACTTAGGAACCAAGACACTTGATTCCTTAATGTGATATTTACAGTACGCTGTATATCATAACATACACGATTATGATAAAATACTTCGAATTATTTCTCAAGTATACTATGGCTTTCATACATGATTATGGATTTTCTATATTAGCACTGGCGTACACGTTTGTTTCTTCGGCAACGAAGATATCTTTTACGCAAAGCCAAACAGATACGTATGCATTCCAAGTTTCAATAATACCCACAGCAAAACAGCAACTTTTATTCATAACTACGAGTTATTACAAGAGAGTATTTTGCAACATTTCAACTACCAGCTGCTACAACGCTTCAGTGAAGATGTGCCAACGTGACTCGTTGCATCTTTAGCTTCGCTCATACCCTTCAACACGTCTGTATCCTGACGCGACACAGTGGCCACACTGACTGGCACCCCATCAGACCTTGGCAAGTGAGCCGCACCAACCCCACACAAAATGGCTTTACCTGCAATACCTTCTTTCTTAGCAAGACGGGTCGCATGCGCTTCCAAGACTTCCTTTAAAGGTACCTCTTTCTCCAAAGCAAATGGATTCTGACTATCCCTAGGACGCGCAAAGACAGGTACTTGGAGCTGAGACTCATGGGGCTTCAAATAATAGTCCGGCTGTGTCTCAGCACCCTCGGTACGATGACGCGCCAAGGTCAACCCCGCCATAATTACATTTATCGGATAATCTTGATCGCGCTCAAGCTCCAAAATCATTGGGAGCTCTAAGTCCTTCATTCTCTGCATGGCAGCGACCAAGTGATCATATGACTCAGCATCATAATTTGGTACCTTCTCAATAGGCGCCTTCAGCAGTTCTGTTTCATGAAGCTTTTCAATTGCTTCTGACTTACCACGCTCCAGAGCGCACTGCACAACCTCCCCAAAAGCATTAACCACCTCTGGCGATTCCAGGGTACTGAGAGCAGCTAGGCGGAGACCATGGCCTATGAGCCACCTGCGCTCCGCTATCGTGGACATGAGCTGAGGATACAACTCCTCGTCATACTCGAGGCTAAGCTTACGCAGTTTTGCCTCCTGCACCTCCAATGACCAGCTCACAGTAGCCCCAAGCTCCCCCAACTGCGCAAAGAAATTTTCCTTACCCTGCTCTAAATGTTTAAGTGCCCAGCGGCACGCAGACTTGTACCTGGCAGCCTCAGCACGATCTTGATTTATTTGGCACATTAGTGCCATCTTGTCCTCGGCCTGTTTTTGAGCGTATGCGCTCAGATCCCTAGCCTCTGCATGGGCGCTATCCAGTTGCGCTCGGGTGCTTGCCAGTTGCATCTCCAACAAAGCTATTGTTTGGTCCTTTTGTGAACTTTGGTCCTCCCCACCAGATACTCGGTCTTTCAGCTTCACAATTAGTGCAGCCTGTTGTGCGGAGACCTGCACCAATTCATCAACCAATTGCTCCATGGGCGCATCCGCATCAGACTGGTTTTCATTATCCTGGCTCTGCGGCTCAGAATGCGCTGAACGCGTTGGACTCGCCTTGGGGGGTGATTCTATAACCTGTTCCATCCTGCGAATGATTACCAGCGCAATGTTAGAATCACAACTAGCACATTCACCAACAAAAGAAAATTATACATGTACGGCTTTACTTACTGTGGCTCCGCGACATCAGCAGAAGGGTGCGACGACGCTTCATCAGTAGAGGATAATTCCACAGTCTGGACCACGGGACGTTTTTTCCTCGAGGGGCCTGCACCATCATCCCTTCGGGTCCTTTTGCGACTAAGCCCAGATTCTTCCTCTTCCTCTTCTTCCATAGGGTGGGCCACAGCTACGGGCGGTGGCTGCGCCACAGGAGAAGGTACTCTGGGATTAGGATGGCTTTGTAGTGGTGTGGCTTCCACTGTGACTGAAGAACTGGTACCTGTCTCCCCCGCATTCAGCTCCATAGTACGCCCTGCGGTAGCAGCTAAGATAGGCTCCTCATCATCCTTCAAGAGTCGTACTCCTGTCTTTACCCCTACGGGCTTTGCTAGCTGTACGACGGTGAATAGATCCATCTCTGCGCAAAACAAGACACATATACAAACAGGTTATATAATGCGCGATATATACGGAAGATTGTTCTTACATTATTTACACACAGAGGTACGGAGGAATAAGTACCCACCCTGGCCATTGGCGTCTAAGAAGATAGGGATCTCATCCTCGGGGCCAAAATAATTACGGCTGATTCCCATGTGCACCAAAAATCCCTCAGGATAGGCACTAATGGGGATGCGGTTAGCATTTATCAGTTCCGCATCCTCGGCGACATAAGACCCAGGCAATGGGCACTCATCCCTCTCTAATGTTCCCCGGGTATAAAAATCATAATTCCAGGGAAAGCATGTATCATCTACCCAGAAAAAATACTCCCTCCAATTCCTAAGTGAATCTAATTTATCCGTATAACATTGCAGTCTACCAGCGCGTTTCGCAAAAGACACCCACCCATGCGCCCACGTAGTGTGATAAAAGGCGCGAAATAGGTGGATGGTGGGGTTAATCGCCAACAAACGGCAATTTACCTCAAAATTGGTAATTTTGGCCGCGCCGATACAATGCAACTGCGATATGTGTAGGTTATAATAGTTTAACACATCGCACAGAAAGCGTGACAGGGGCACACGTTGATTCGCGAATTCGAATAACCGTGTGTATACACCCACTTTCCCTTCGGGGAAATCCGCAATCGTGGCTCGCGCATCCGGAACTAATGGATGCACATCCCGGGGTATAAAGTAATCTGAAGTGAATTCCATCAGATCGATCACGGTGAGGTCGGAGGTGAAGTCAGACAACTGTTTAACCATCGTGTTATTATTTTTTGATACAGCGCACGCGCGGTTACCTTTGTGGTTGGTTAATTTCTGGCTTACAACTCTTAGAATGCTTTAGAAATGGTGGATGGCGTTTTTACTGTGAGATATCCGGTGAAAATGAAACGATAAGTTATATAGTCTTTCTCTTCCACACGATTGGCGACACGTGGATCCCACTAACTTCACTTGTGTGGTTGAGATCTCTTTGATGGGACGCGGGACAGTCACTTTCCCCCGACTAACGAGGCATTTGCATTTCACTTTGATGTCTAGATACACTGCACCTATGGGTATGTGTATGGCTTCTTTAATACGTTTTGTCCGTTTTTTTTTTATTATTTTGGACTACGGTCATTAGTCTAGCATCCGCAGTTATGCACTGCGCATACTAGACTGGGGGGACATGATGACGTATAGTCTGGAGTCGGGTCATAAACCCGACTACAGCCCAATACTTGCAAGCCCGGTACGAACTGGGCCAATATCAATACGCGTTTGGGCTCACGAAAGCCCAAGCCCAAATCTATTTACGGAATAGATATCCGATATCTTCTAAAATAAGAAGATAATCATTCCCAACCGACTTAGGCGGGATACGCCGAAGGTTGGGGAACACGGAACCAACAAGGATTCCGTGCGTATATAAAGGGAATCATATCCCTCGTTTAAGGTACGATCTCATAACCCTAAAACTCCTTAGACCCTAAACCGATTACTCACTCTCACGCCGGAGGATAATCGTGGGAGACAATCCCACGGTAAGCCTAACGGTGTTTCTTGTCTCTTAGTGCGCAGGTCTCAAGCAGCAATTCTCAATTGGTACGAGAACCGGAGCTCCAAACTACGTCCAACTTTTGTATCAACAAGAACATTAACATGTTTTCATAAATGGAATAACCAATGTATTAAAAACTTTAGTAATCAAAATATTAAAAACTCATATACTAATAAGCAGAATTAGTAATCCAAACAACCCATATAAACTGCACTTTTAATAAGCAATTCCAAACAGCCCAATTATTCTTTCTAAAGAATCACATATATAGGGTTTGCTCAAAATGTGTTGGCAGCACTAGAGTAGACGTTGAAGTACCCTTGAAGAGCTTGAATCATTCAAGTAAGTTTGATTATTTGTTTGGAGTACACTATGGAACTGACGAAGGTCTAATAACTATTGCTCACATAACATTGATCTCCACTTGCTAGACTCGGAAGAACATCAAATGCAAAGCTGATGTTGCTTGCAGAGATCCTCGAAGTCAATATATATGTAAGATACCGAAGGCCAAGAACTTATCGGATCTAATTTGGTTTCTACAATGACGTCAACTTTGGCACAATTATATCTTCATGTGTATCAAAGCAGTTTATGTAATATTTTTCTATGGATTAATATTTGGAATTTTTATTTTTTTTAGGATCAACAAATGTAATTGTTATAAAATGTAAATACGGTTATCAATTTTAAATTATTTTTTTGACTATTATATACATGTTGATTATTAGGACGCAATAAATGAATCTAGCTCGCCCATCGAACTAGTCATGAAGCTAGTAATAGATATGCTACTAGAGCTTCTAGTCAAAGATGAACGACGAACATGCTTTTAAGTTCCTCCTTCATCTTTATTCCCATTTTTTTCAAAGTAAAAAGTTTTAGCGAAAATTACAATTAGCCAATATCTCACTAATTTAACCGAGTCAAAATCCGATTCTTATGGAATTAAAATTGGAATTATGACAAACGAGTTTCAAGCAATACTTAGATAGTATCTTTATTATTGGAAACGGACAAACACAATATCTTATTTTCATGGGATATATCAAAACAATGTAAGAGTAATTAACTTCTCTCAGTGAAAAAAAAAAATAAAAAATAAAAAATAAATAAAAAAAAAAAATAAAAAAAATAACTTCTCATTTTTTTTTAATGAAAATTGCAAGAAATGAGTTGTGTATTATAGGAGTATATATCTATACTACATTAAAAAGAAAAATGGTCAACATGGTCAATATTGAAAAAGTGAAAAGTGGAAAAAATGAAATAGTGGAAATGGTCAACATGAAAAAACTGAATTGTGGATTAACGCAGCATATATATGGAATATATGGAAGGTTTTTGCATGGAAAGTATTATTTGCATGTAACTTTGCATGGTAAGTAGATTTGCATGGAAAGTATTATTTGCATGTAACTTGCCAGACCATTCTTTAATGCATTCGTATTAACGCCATCATTATTCCATTATTTCGGTTTCATTCATTACTTTGGCAATCTTCGGTAAGTCTTAAAACTTGATTTCAATGTATTTTCAATTTTCAAATTTGCTACACCATTCATTATTCCACTACCGGAATCCCTCCTCCACCATTGGAATCCCTCCACCACCGTAACACTCACCACTACAAAACCCCAAGCACCGAGACAAACAACCATCAAAGCGTGTATATCATAAAAGGGATTTCAAGTTTTGAGGTTTTTTAATGTTTTTGTTAGATCTATCTATATTAAACAGCTTTTGAAGGTTTTCTTACATAGGTTTATATATTTTAATTATAGATCTTACTTGTTTAAATGTTTTGGCATTTTTTTAATCAGCCGCCGCTTGCTGTCGCAATGGTCGTCGCTGTTGATGTCTGGCCGGAGTCTACCTTAAAAGCAAATTAAGGATATTAATTTATACACCATTAAATCATCACCTTCTCAGATTTAGAGGGTGTTTAGGTATGTATTCTTTAATTGATTATATAATATTATATAATCATATAACTTGTAGGATCTGCTCTAATTCAAGGTAGCAGTTTAGGGGCTGTCAAGAGGGAGAATGCCACTAACTCTCATGCTTCGCACAAGGTTATTGAAGTCAAACAAACAGCTCAGTAACTCACTTGGCTAGGTAAGTCATTATTTTTCATTTTTGGCTAGGTAACTCACTTGGATTCAAGTTGGTGTACTTGGTGCGATGAGGTTCTTTCATTTCATGGTTCCAAATTTAGTTCACACTTTAGAGTTACTATTGTCGGTTAAGCTGTACAAGGCATGGAGGTTCTTTCATCAAAACTTTTGTAACACAAAAGCAGTTGTAAATGTTAATTAACTTCTTAATCTTTTGTGATTAAATGATAAATTTAACCTCTATGTATATATTTAGGCTAAAATTGTATTTAAGCATTATGCATCAACATAAAACCTTAAGCTCCGAAATTATGTTCCGGCTACTAACAACTCTCAATTATATGATCTAACAGATGATATAATTCTACATCAACATAAAACAATACACGATTTGCGGACCACGCGAGGGAGTGCGGGCAGTCCGGCCTGTTCATTATCAAAGTATATTGTGCAATTTGCTGATATAAGTGTCCTTATCTCTATTGTTATTAATTTTGGAAAATATAATCTTGGATGTTAATGTTGCCATTCATTAAATAAATAAATGTCTCATGACGTTGTAAATTTATTCATCAAGTTATAGTGTAAGAGGTTAAAATATGTTTTGTAAGTTATAATTGTTGTATGGAATCATGGTTAGTAAGTGATTGTATAGTTAATATGGCCTTATTTCTTATCAAGATGTTGTATGTCATGACAGGAAATGTGAAAACTGATCGAAATCAATATGCAAAAACAAAATATGGTATAGATATGTTGTGTGATATTTTAGGGTGATATTCTATGTTGTTATTATTACTAGATGTGAATGCCTCGTGACTAAATCAACTGCGTGAATTACAAAAGGCAAGGTTTAAACTCATTTAATACACT
This sequence comes from Chrysanthemum seticuspe, assembly GCA_019973895.1. Taxonomy (NCBI): domain Eukaryota; kingdom Viridiplantae; phylum Streptophyta; class Magnoliopsida; order Asterales; family Asteraceae; genus Chrysanthemum; species Chrysanthemum seticuspe. Next base: position 187,898,675 of record BPTQ01000006.1, read on the forward strand.
TTAAATAAAATTGATTACTAATTTATGCAAGTTCAGTATTGTTGGAGACTTTGTTAATAATTCAATACACATTTAATAGAATTGACCATTAGTTTAGGCAAATATATAATCAAGCAACCGATTTCTATATAAATGAGGACATTTTATATTTTGAGTCATAATATTCATCATGTATTCTAAATGAAGACTTGTCGATATTCGGTTCCAAATAATACAATTGATATACATTATGCAAAGTGCATTGTTAAAATATGCTTGTAATCCACGCACAAACTCTTTTGGCAAGTGTGTTTCTGATTGGTAACTACTAACTACAAATCCTTAAAATACCTATAATCTTTTTTAGGTTTTTGTTCATCTAACAATGCTTTACATACATTTTAGCAACATCTCATTTTGTCCCAAACTGTTAACAAAAAAAAAAAAAAAAAAAAAAAAAAATTGAGTATACAATAACTTATTAGATTTATATGCGGAATTGATTTTGATTTGCATGTGATATTTTCAAATCGTTTTAGTTGATGTAATGTTTTATTTTAAGTTTCACTAAATGTTTTTATATGTTCTTTGATACATGTTAAGAATTTTTGCTAGAGTTGAATTATCACATGTTATAACCGTTTGTAATTACATTTTGATATTTTCACGTTCTATTTTGAACGTTATACGAAACACTTACCACAATATTGTATATCGTTATACGAAACACTTACCACAATATTGTATATCGTTAATTGTCTGTCGCTATAAACCGATGCCGCTAAGCACGGGTACTCGCCTAGTTCTATACATGAAACATTTACGTATGGCACATGCAATTTTCTTTATAGATGACGTTCTTGGTTTTAGTTTTTTGCTTTTTGTTGTGAATTGTAATCTTGTAATGCAATGACACTTGTCATTATGATTCCTTTCAATTCCAACCCATAAAAATCTTGACTATAAAAAGCAATGCACGGGCTGGTTTGATAGAAGGAAGCAATCCCAAAAGAAACGAAACCAGTCTTATTGTTTCTTTACAAAATAAAAATGGAACAGAATCATTTGAAGAAGCAGATTAACTTCATCAGAACTTCCCTCTTTGCACAGGTTAGATCTATTAGTTCCATGTTTTATTTTTGTTTTGCTTTTAATCTATAAAAAATATGTTTCATTCTTCGGAATTATATATCTATACAAGTTTCTTTATAACGAGATATTGTGTTATAAATTCTAAAGTTAGAAGTGAGTGACAATCAGACAAGATCATATACGTTGGTGTGGTGTTAGTAAGAATAAAAATTTATCATAGACATGTTATCATTATACCAAAGGGCTTGTAGTCCTATGGTATCCCATTTTGTTTCAGAACCCCAACCAAATAATTGTCGGTTCAAGTCTGTTTTGAACATGTAAGAGAGATTTGTGTATATAAATCAGTTGTGTTTAACAAAAGACATGTTATCATTATTGGTTTATCAAGTTATTGCTCTTTTAAAGGCTGTGATATAACGCATGTTAATAAGAAGCTAGCATGAAAAACTTTGTAAAGTTCGCTGTACAACAAACATGGTTGCATCACGAGTTGATACAAGAAATATTACTAGACGTAGCCCTATCTTATGTACAAAGATTGGTGATAATATAATCTAGAATCTTGATCGAGTTAAATTATGATTGCTTGAAATGCATTTAAATACCGAGCCCTCCATACTCACCAAATTAACACATAGAAAATCTCAAAAAAAGGTACGTGTTTGTTCGCGTAACACATGACCTCCGCCATATTCCCATATCTAAAACCGCCATACTCCCACAACCAAACCCCACCATCCACAAATAAGAATCCCGATTCTTAGCATACATGCACAATATGCGAATAAATGATATTTCTCTTCGATTTTGTGAAGTTATTGCTCTTCATGACACTAATAACAACTTGTATTACCTTAATACTATGGCCTTCTTCAAGATATCAGATAATGTATTAATTAGCCATATATATGTCAATGTACAAAGAACATATAACTCTATCAAAGGTAAGATGAATGAGCATATAAAAAATAAAAAATAAAAATAAAAAAATAAAAACAGATTTGTCTTGTTTTCTGAGTTAGTGTATTCTCTGTAAACTTCTTTTTGTGTTAGCTTATGTGCTTTGTGTATCCACTGTAATCTAAGAATCTAGCAAAATTGATCACCTTCATTACCTCTCTTGTCCAACATAAACCATGCATGTTATGATTTAAGCTTTCCTTAGAAATTTTATTATGGGATCACATAAAACTAATGCATGATTTCTTAGGGTTATTTGGACAAAGTACAGTTTACCCAACTCGAGGAATTGCAAGATGATGCAAACCCCAATTTTGTGCAAGAAGTTGTAACATTGTTTTACTCAGATTCAAAGAGACTAATTGGCAACGTAGAGAATGCACTGTAAGTAGCCCTCAACCATTTTGAAGAACCTCTCATTTATTTATTTTTAAATAAAGATTTTTACAAACAATTGAGTTGCTAAAATGAAATGGTTTCATGGATATTTAGAAACTTCTTTTCTCATCAAAATTTTGTACAAAACTTGAATTTTAGCGATAACTGCATCTACAGGCACAATCACCCTATGGATTTTGGCAAGCTGGATGATTATATGCATCAATTCAAGGGTAGTAGCTCAAGGTTTACTTCACCTATATAACTCAAAAAATTTACAAATATAGTATTTATTGTGGCATTTTCTTACTCTTTTGTTAATTAACCATTTGGTTATATGGCAAGATTATAAACATTTATATACTTTATGTGTAGCATTGGTGCCATTAAGGTGAAGGATGAGTGCACTAAGTTTCAAGAATGTTGCAAAGCTAGGGATGGCGAAGGGTATTGTTTCAATGTTAACTATTGGACTGAAAGAAGCTATTGCATCTTTACTATCATGTCCCACAATCTGATGGTTGAGTGTGTTTAATTCTGTTGATGCTTTATTGATTGCAGATGCATCAGGGTTTTTGATCAAGTGAAGCAAGAGCATGCTATTTTAAAGGGAAAGCTTGAAACATATTTTCAGGTTTCTCTCTAAAACTCATTATAAAGCACAGACATTGTAGCACACAGAACAGCGTGTTTGCATATATAATTAGATATGAACTTATCCACTTTATTAATATCTGTTGATTATAAGAGAATTCCCACTTAAATTATTATGGATAACCAGCATAAAGTTTCAGATAACATACCCCCTTTTTAATTAGTGACTGCTGATAAAAGTTAATTCAGATCTTGAGACAACAAGCATGAAATTATAAAGCTGAATGAAAAGAAGAATCAAGGCGCACAAGTGGAAGAAGAATCAGTACATTGAGCTTAAGACTACAATAGATGGATATACTATACGTATGCATCTGTATTAAGTAATTATTTTGTTTTCCAATTTTCCTTTTCTGTTGTTGACTATCATCTGATAGTCGGATGCATGTATACTTGTGTCTTTTATAGCCGAATAATTTGTCAAGACTTAGATGATATCTTTACTGGTCTTATTTGAAATAACATGGGGATGTATGTCAGCCACTGTTTAGACTTCACACAACGTTGTTGTAACATAAATTAATGTTATACCTTTTTCAATGTTTATTTCTCTCGAAATTAGCTTGAACGTTTGAACAAGCATAGAGTCGTCCAAGTGCTTGAATGGAATATAATGTAACATGTTTGTTTACGCATTCTGGTCTTAGCAGGACCAATAGAATGATACTGACTGAGACAATTTAGGTGAACGGAGTGTCATATAAGATAGCTTTGGTCGTCTGGAAATTTGACTTACCCCACAGTGCCTTATAATCGCATTCCAGTTATTTTGCAATTGCTCAGTATTTAACTTATGTACGGACAATGACGATTCTTCTTAGGAGAAGCCTTAAGTATATTTCTTCATCTAACAAACTCGATATTGACTATTTGTAACACCATACCTTATTCCTCACTTGAGTACTTTATTGATCTATTCGATGATGCAAATAGATTGTCTAGGATGAACCCGGATAAAAAAAGGCAACCCCCCCCCCCCCCCCCCCCCCCCCCTTCCCCCTTCTTTCAGCTGGTTAAAACTGATATTATAGGTATAGTTATTAAGTACAATCAGTTTTAGATCATAGAAATAACATATAGTAGTTTTGGTTAATACAGTCAATTTGAAGTTTAAAACAATCCCAACTTTCTTCATACTCATGAAAAGAGGATTTACAAAAACTGTAAAAAGTTTAAACTATAGTTAGTTTGTGTGTGTGCTCCTTCTATATTAGTTTCTAACCTACAGTATATGGCATATAATTTTACTACTATTCAGTAGGAAACTTCTTTGTATATTAGTCTACTTAATTTACTAAAAGTATAATAATCTTAATTTACTAGTAAAAGTTTCATAATTGATCATCAGATGATTAAGATTTATACAGGAACTCATTTTTATGGTTAGTTGCACTGGGCATATGAAAAATAATGGAATAATATATGAAAAATAAGCAAACCGAACATAAACCTCAAATTCTTCCAATAGCGAATAGATCAATCACAACCCTCCATTTTTTCTATCAAAAAATAAAATAAAATAACCCCACTTCCATCATTTAAAAATAATAATAAAAAGAAATAAAATCTCACAAACCGTTAATCCTTACACAAAAAGAATCACATCATAACAATGAGAATTAAATTATTTTTCTATAGAGGGTCACTTCTACATACTTTCGACGAACTTTTTTTTGTGAGTATTTATATAAGTATGGAGAAATCACATGTGATTTGTAATTTTAAAATCAGATGTGATTATGAAATCACACATGATTCATAACATACAAATCACATATGATTTGTGAAATCACACATGATTCTTAAGATACAAAGCACATGTGATTTTTCCAGACGCAAAATTTTACATTAAAACAATACTCGAAAAAAAAAATTCGTCAAGAGTATATCGAAGTGCCCGTTTACTGAAAGATTAAAAAATTATTGTGACTATAGTGTATTTTTTTCGCGTAAAATGATTTACCGTTTGCAAAATATTTTATTTTTAAAAAGGTGAAAAGTAGTTGTTTTATTTTATTTTATTTTTATTATTATTATTTTTTTTTTGTAAAAAAATAAATGACCATGATTGTTTCACTAGATCAATAAAAAAAATGAGAATTGATTTGCACACTCATATTCTTTATTGTCACACTCCATTATACGCATTAGACACTTGTATTTTATATATAACATGTTTTAACTAGATGTACACGTAGAAATAAAAAATATGAGTGTGACTCCCATAAAAAAAATATTTGGTTTATAATGATCTCGACTTATATATGATATCAATCTTAAATGTGGGGTTGATGTGTGAAAAGTTAGCACAAATTCTATCGAACTATGATTGCCCTTAAGCCTTTATGATGAAAAGTATGGTTGAATCATTAGAGGAAGCTCCATGATAAAGTTCATGCTCGTTCTTTAAAGTCATTTGAAAATACTGCACAAGTGACCCGTCATGATAAAACTAAATAAACAGGTACATAACTTGTCTTTGCGTTGGTTGAAAATTTCACTTTTCATCATTTCTACCAAATAATTTCGCCAGACAACCTAAAATAACGAGTTTCTTCCGTAATTTCTCGTGGAAAGATGATATTCCATTTTTTTTTTGAACGGCAAAAGAAATATATATAAATATAAAAGAAGCAATTAGCAAGGCGCTAGAAGCCAAAAAGTACACGACATATCTAGAAATAAAACAAACTAGATACAACCCGGGGCTTTAACTGCGAGGGCTAACAAAAGAGATAAAAAAACTCTTGCCAATTATGGAGAACCACGAGAAGAGAAAAATCCCCACCCACGGAGGCCGAGCCACCGGTTTTCACTCGGGGGTGTTTTTGATGTAGCCCCAAACAAGCCCCGAGGAAAAGAAACCAAAAGAAAAAAGCAAAACCCGAAACGCTCTGCAACATTAACGACAGCCAACACTCGAAAACAGCAGAGGGGACTTAAGCCAGTCTAACCAATTATAAGCCATACGACCCCTGTGAACTAACCATGAGAAAGAAGATGCACGAACGTTGTCGAAAATGTCACTTTTCCTCATCGGATGTGAAGAAAAAGTAACACTATTACGAAATCTCCATAACCACCAAAGAGACGAAGCAAAAATAACAGAGAACCGATGTTTCTTCTCCTTAGAAGCTTTCCAAGAGCCAGACCAAAATTTCCAATTATCAAAAGAGGTGAAGTGAGGAAAAGGGATATCACACCAATTACGAACAAGTCTCCAAACCTCCATAGCGATGTCGCATCCAAAGAAAACATGATTAGAAGATTCCACGTTGCCATTACACGAAGGACAAGAAATCGTCGGAATGTCCATACCACGAGAAGAAAGGTTCAACCTATGAGGAAGCCGGTCCAAGGTCATTCTCCATAAAAAAATATTAACTTTTCTAGGAAGAGTTTTGTCCCATGCAGTTGAAGGAGCCAGCGAGGGAAGGATCTTGGAATCAATAATACGCCGTAAGTCACCCACTGTAAACTTACCATCCGAAACTAACGTCCACACACAAGAATCTTCCACAACGTTAGTATCCACAAGACTGATCTCTATAAGCATGTCACGCAAATAAGCCGAATTACGAGCCCCAAGATTGGTTCTCGACCAGTTCCAACTCCATTGCCCATTCACAATACGATCAATAATGAGGCAATCTTTATTTTGTTCCAAACGATAGAGTCTGTTATACCTGATATTAAGAGGAGAGTCGCCTATCCAAGTATCCTTCCAAAAACGGATGCGAGTGCCACAACCTACTTTGAACCGAAACGAATTGGCTGGAATAATGTCTTTTGAGTGTAAATAATTGGAAGAACCCACAATCTTAGCCCACACACCATTGAAATTACAATCTTGATTATAGAAACCAACCTCGTGACCATGTAAAGCTTTGATGACTTTAACCCAAAGCACATTCGGGTATGACATAAATCTCCAATGCCACTTTTGAAGGAGAGCAAGGTTAAAAGCCTTAAGACTACCAATATTTAAACTACCTTTTTCAAAAGAAGCAAGAACATTAGGCCATTTGATCCAAGCCAATTTTTTGGCGTCATAAGTACCACCCCAAAAGAAAATGGAACGAGCTCTTTCCAAAGATTTAAGAACCGTCTCAGGAGCCTTAAAGATCGAAAAGTAGTAAATGCCAAGACTGCCTAAAACTGCCTTGATAAGAGTAAGACGACCTCCTATGGAAAGAAGGTTCGCCTTCCAAGAGGATAGCCTCGAACGAAAGCGATCAATCAACAAATTCCAGTTGGAAGTTAAACTCATATTAGAACCAATTGGAAGTCCAAGATATGTGAAAGGAAGAAAACCCGGGGCACACCCAGAGTTCCTAGCCATACTCGTCACGTCTTCATCTGAAACACCAATGCCATAGATGTTGGATTTGTGAATGTTGATTCTGAGGCCCGAAGCTAAGTAAAAGACATGGAGAACACAGATGATATTGTTAAGATCACAAGCGCTCCAATCAGTAGCAATAATCACGTCATCTGCATAAAAAAGATGTGAGAGAGTAATATCAAAGTGACCAATATTGATACCTCGAATAAGACCTGAATCCAAAGCAGAAGATAGGGCACCATGAAGACCCTCCATGACAAGAATAAAAAGAAAAAGGAGATAAAGGATCTCCTTGTCTAAGGCCACATTTTATAGAAAACTCGGAAGTAGGGCTACCATTGACCAAAACAGAAGCTCTGGACGAATATAAACAAGCTCTAATCCACGAACACCATTTCGAACCAAAACCAAGACTAACAAGAACATGATCCAAGTACTTCCAACTAACTGAGTCAAATGCTTTTTCAAAATCCACTTTGAAGATAAGTAACTTTTTCTTTCTTTTTTTTGTACCAATCAATGATCTCACTAAGGATGAGCGGCCCATCTAGGATTTGTCGACCAGAAATAAAAGCAGATTGCTCGTGGCTAACAATTTTGTCTATTACTTTAGAAAGCCGGTTTGCTAAAATTTTAGCAATAATCTTGTAGTGGATGCCAATAAGGGAAATCGGACGGAAATCTTTAATGAAGATGGGGTTGCTGACCTTAGGAATAAGAGTGAAGAAAGAAGAATTAGCTCCCTGCGGCATTGAGCCAGAGACAAAAAACGAGCTAACAAAATCATAAATATCCTTCTTAACAATATCCCAATATTTCTTCACAAACGCAAAAGAAACACCATCCGGACCGGGAGCTTTGCTACTACCACAATCCCAAACCGCAGTCTTGATCTCATCAAGAGAGATATGAGACTCTAAGGCATCACGATCATTGGAGCTAAGACCATTCGAATGAGATAAGGGAGGGAAGACCACTTGCGAATCATGCGCCTGAAATTTGACTTTGAAAAAGTTGAGAAAAGCATCCTTAATCTGAACTGGGTCCGTAATCCAAGCACCTTCAATCATAATTCCGTTAATCGTTTGTGATCTTCTTTTTTGGTTTATCAAACCATGAAAAAACTTGGTGTTCTCGTCTCCTTCGACATCCCATTTGACACGAGCCTTTTGAATAAGATCGAGGGATTTAAAATTGTCGATCTTTTCGATTTCTTGCAAGAGCCTAAAACGCGTATCCCTATCAACAGTAGTGGCGGTACCATCACCAATTTTCTTTTCAATACAATTTATACCAGATAAAGCTTCCTTCTTACGATTTCGATCCATAACTTTAACATTGACATTCCATTGTTTAATCTTCGTTTTAATATAACGGAATTTCTCATGACACTGAAGAATATTACCATTGATGTTACCTTCCAAATGATTCCATTCCCTTTTAATAAGATCATCAAAACCATCCTGGGAGAGCCACGAGTTGTAGAGCTCAAACGAAATTGGGCCAAAATCTGCCTTAGTCACATGAAGAAGAATAGGACTATGGTCAGACCACAACCGATCAAGAGCAGTTATACGGATGTCAGGAAGATCTTCCAATACGTTATCAGAAATAAGAAAACGATCGAGTTTGCTAAGTTTAGTGCCTGCTTTATTCATCCATGTGTATATACGGCCTCCAATGGGGAGATCAACCAAACATGTAGAATCAATAAACGAATTAAATTGATCAGCTTCAATATGAGAAAAGATAGAACCAAACCTCTCTTGATCGTTCCTGAAAACATTCATATCACCGAATAAAATGAATGAGCCATTGTGGTGAATCATGAAGTCTTCCAATCTATTCCAAAGAGATAATTTAGCCACAGAATCTTGAGGACCGTAAATGTTAACCATGTAACACTCCCCGACAGAGTTTTTCCATTTCCCTTTCACTATAATAAAGGAATCATCACACCAAATATCCTCCTTAATAAATTTATTCGGATCCCATATAGATATTAAACCCCCTCGATCTACCACGAGCCATACTACAAGCGTAATCGAAACTGAAATTACCCCACATAGATTTGAGCCTAAATAATTCTAGACGAGTCATCTTAGATTCTTGAACACCAAGGAAGTGAACATTGTGTTTGAAACACAAATCCTTGATCCAAATACGTTTACGCCTTTTCTTCGTTCCACAACTATTAATGGATAAAATATTCATGTATCCACGATATGCACTCCTATTCCATTGATCAATCTGTTTAGAGTTTTTTTACATCCTCTAACATTGTAACCTAACGAATTACCAACTTCAATGATTCTATTTAATTCGTGAATAAGTGATACTCCTTTAATGTCCTTTTTTCGATATCTAGCAAACGAAGTTGAGCACTTACTATTGTGAGACATGCTTCTATTCATATTCTCGAAACCAGGTGGACTACTTAAGTCAGAGGAAGCACTGTCGTTTGAAGAATTAATCGGTTTGTTCTTGTTCTCTACAACATTTTGTTGTGGTAATTCATCACGTGCAGGATCTTTATTGTATTCATTAAAGTCCACCTCGTCTTTAAATTCCTTTTCCTGGTCTTTAAGGTTTTTGTTAAATTCCATTTCCTGCTCTTTAAGGTTTTCGTTAAGGTTGGCTTGAATATTGTCCAAATCATCGATTGAGTCATTATCGAAAGTGTCCGCCACCTTATCAAGATCATTCGTATCAGAATTCGATGATGAATCAAGAGAATCGTCAGTGATAGTAATACTCCAGGAACCTATTTCATGAACGTGGACATCAAACAATTCCCCATTAACTTCGAGTTTAAACATTTCAGAGACAAGATTAATGGATCTGGTAGCTATACATACTCTACCCGAGCTCAAGGCTGTGGACTCTTCATCATTTTCAAAAAACATGAACTTTCCAACCATATTTGCCACTCTTTTAAATGCATTAGATCCCCAAGCACAAAGAGGCAATCCACAGATTTCAATCCAAATCATATGCTCGTCCACTTTAAAAGATGGTGATGCCATTTTTGATGTCGTGTAAAAGATTTTCAAACTCTCGTTTTCCTGGAATTTAGAACAGGAAATCGGTGTAGGGAATTGGATCCAAATCCACAATCCACCTACATGATGAATTTTCAAATATGTGAATCCTTCGTTTCTACAAATTACATACATGTTGCTCATGGAGTCTACATCATTTACTTTCAATAAAATGACTGTTGAATCATCGTCTACACGAATAAGATCTTGTTCATTTAAAACAACTGTGCGAATAGGATCAGTGTTTGGCTTATTAGTGTTTGATTTGGGTTTGTTATGGATGACCGAAGCAAATGATGGTTTAGTAGGATGAGGTTCCTTGTGATTGGTAGGAGTGGAGTTAGGGATGGGTTTTGAGTTAAGGTTTTGTTTTTGAAAATCAGAATTGGATCCGAAATTGGATCTTTGAACCCGAGCAACAACTACATATAGGTGAAAGCTACCAATCCAAATATTTGAAAGTGAACGCACAAAAACGTTTGCATCAGTAACACCAAGGAATCTAATAAAACCGAAACGTTTACCTCCTTTAGATAGCTTATTAGCAATGAAAGCATCTGCCAGACGACCATAAGATGCGCAAGCATTCCACAACCCTTTCGCATTAAGAGAATCAGGCATGTTAGTAACGAAGAATGAGGTTGCAACTTTGTCTAATTCTTTCTGAAACGGGTTCCCGATAGGTTTAGTGGTTGTGTTGCTGCGGAATTTCCAAGTCCATCCTTGTGAATCAGTGTTATATGAATGATTTCCCATTGTAAAGATCCTCTCAACGGAACATAATAGAAGAAACGAGAATGATAAATTACTCAAATGATAAAAAAGATTGTAGCGAGACTGATATAGAATCCGAACACACGTTATTGTAAAAAACCAATTGAATTGTGGGAAATGATGGGATGGTGATTCTGAAAGAGGGTTTTGAAGGAATTTAACTTTGGTGAATTAGAGGTGGATTCATTTTGGATTTGGTGTTGGGGTTGGTGAGGGAAATCGCCATGGTTCTGGACAAAATTAGCTATGATATTCCATTGAATGAAATCCTTAAAGAAGAAGCGCTTGCAGCAAGTTGGCACAATTCAATTCCGTTGGACCTCATTTGAAGAACAAAAACGCACCAAAATATCACCATAATAATGCAGTAGGAATTTACATATGTGAACCGTGCAATTCTACTTCATAGCGTAAAAGCTTTGCAGGATTGATTTCTCCCGAACCACCCTCTTTTATTTCTCCGTTACACTTGTCAACCGCTTGTGAACGGTCAACCGTAACAGATGATAAAAGGGCGACAGCCCGAGAGAAAAATGCAAGTTTACCAAGGATTAAAAATATCCTTGGATCGTTTATGTCCTGGTGAGGCGTGATATTCTGGTACAATGACTTGTGGATTGTTGAAAATAATATTAGTATAGGAAAATAGGAATCTGATTGACTAACACTGAATGTGAATAGTAATAGCTCTGTCACAACTACGTCATTAAAAACGTACAATCAGAGACCTAAAAATCTAAAAGATATACAAACGTACGTTTAACTAAAACGTAAACGTATAAAAACAAATCGATTATAACTATAGTAGAGATTTGCATGTCTTAGCGACTTAAATGCAAATTAAATTAAATAAAAGATAAAATATATTAAATAAACGCTATCACTATTTTTACAGATCGATGAACGTTTATTTTAAAACAAAATAACTTATATAAACTATATTAACTAAAACGTAAACTCAAATTATCTAAAAACGTTGTTTAAAACGAAAACGAGCGTTATTTACGAAAATGGCGCTGGAGCGCAAGATAAAACGTAAAATTATTGAAATAAAAGGCCTACGAGTGTAAAACTAATTTTCTTACGTACTATATGATAAAAGAAATTTTTAGAAAAAAGATTTATATTTTTTAGATTATTATTTTATTTATTATGATTTAATTACTATAAAATACTAATTAAATGTTTAAAAATACTAAAACTTATTGGAAAAATCTGAAACTTTTTGTAAAAATACTTTATACTAATACACTTTTATAAAAAATACAAACACTGAAAAAGCTACTCTTAATAAGCTACAAATAAGCTAAATGTACGTTTAAGCTAAAAATGGGACAAAAGGGTTAAGTGATTAAGTGTGCAACCCATGACAAGAAAGACCCAAGGGCGCTTATGGTTCCAGGTACACATGCTATCACTCTTAAAGGGGTGGAGGTCTCAGGTTCGAGCCTGCCTCCACCCTTTTTGCAAAAACATTTTATTTTTGAAATTTTCTTTTTGCAAAACTTTATAACAACTAAAAATAAGTAACTTTAACAAAACCAATTTTTCCAAAACTTGGAAATAAGCTCTGTGGGAGCTTATTTCCACAACAGTTGGCTAAATAAGCCTAAACTCCTAAATAGAAACTAGCACTTATGGATTAAAGGGTCTTATTGGTTTTTTCTCTTATTAAAACTGAATATAAACAGATAATATACATATTTAATGAAAAGAGAACTTTACAAACTTGAAAATAAGCACATTATAAGCTTATGAGTCCAACAGTTGAGCTTTTGGCTTGACTGTTGGAACTCAAGCTTAAAATAAGCTTGAAATAAGCTATGCATAGGAAACAAAAGCAAAAGGCAATTATGTACAAGTAATAGACTAGAATATACAAGCTTATGCACAGGGATGCACTTATAAGCTCAAAATAAGCAAATAAGCACTTCTCTGATGCACTCAGTTCCAAACACCCCTGCAACTAATTAGAGTGGCCATTTAAGCTTAGGAAATAAGCTGAAAAAGCCAAACTAAGAATTGGAGTATCAAGCTGAGGTGGTTGGCTTTCCAAAAAGCTCAAGCTCATACTGTGGGACCCACAGATTAGCTTTTGAGGAACTCATGAAAATGGCACCAATTCACTGTTTTGACTCAGTGAATGCTGAGTAAAATGGGACAAACAAAAAGCTAGTTGCAGCCCTAGGGAACAAGCTGCAAATGGGAATACAAAAGCTAGGCCTTGTAGTTTGGTGGATTGGCTTCTCAAAAAGCCAATTCACATAAAGTGGGGCCCACTGGAGAGCTTTTTGTGAGGGTGTGAAAAAGCTAGTGAACACTGGGTTACCCAGTGTTCAAATGAAAAATGGACAAGGTAAAAGCTCATAAGCAGGCCTATTAAATAAGCTTATATGTGAGATATGAGCTTTCAAACCTTGAGACTGGTAGATAAGCTTTCCAAAAAGCTAAAATTCATACAATAAGGTTCATTAATGAACCTTATAAGAGCTTATGAAATAAGCCACTTGGTACTGAATGATCAGTATATTGTGTGAGTTTGAGTTTTCTGTTAAGCTAAGTTTAGCTTATCAAATAAGCTATGAAGCTAAAGATAAGACCAAAACCAGTGAGATGGACACTTAAACTTCCTAGAAAGCTAAAAGTTACAAACTCTTTTCCATTTTTAAGCTTTCCACAAGCTTATGAAGTTGGTCTAAGTACACTGATTTCTCAGTGAACTTGGTTAAATTATTGAGTTTTGAAGGAACAAATTAAGCATTTAGATAAGCACAAAATGGGCTTTTAAGCATATGCATAATCAGATAGCATGTTAAGCTTCTCAAAACAACAAATAACTCAAACTATCATGCAATTATAAACAATATATGAGCTATAGAAATTAGATGGTTCAACTGTGCACAGGGCACTTTTCTGAAAAACTAGCTCAAAGATAAGCATGATTAAGCAATTAAAAAGCTGTATAAAAGTTAAACAAAAATACAATAAGAAATATGAGCAACAAAACTAAAATAATCTAAAAGCACAAGTCTTATAACTTAATATTAAGCTCAGAATTAAATTGTCAATTTGATTCAAAAACTGCATAACAAGAAATTTGACTTTTTGAGTTTATGATCAAAGTTGACTTTCATCAACTTTGATCTGAATTTAATCACTGATTAAGCTATATTATGATACAAGAACATGAAATAAACAAGTATGAACAATACTTAAACAGATATGTAGGTTTGTGGGTTAAGACAACCTCATAGTACTCATGTGGAGAGGATCAAGTGTCAATTTGACTTTCCACATGCTATACCACTTAGTTGAAACCATCACTGAGCTATATTGAACATGTAAGCACACAATCTAACAAGAAAAACACCATACATGGCCTATAACACAGATCAATCATCTAAACCAAACAACCTTTTAAACTACTGATTTTGAGGATTTCAAAGTGCAAGACTATATAAACCTATAAAATCAAATCCAGAGGTTTTAATCTGACAAATTAGAACCTTTTTTAGCATAAACAAGTAGTCACACATGTTTTTACCTAGGATTATCAAAAATTGGCCTATAGGCAGTCCAAACTTGATATCTTGCAACAAGTAATTCCAAAACATAAACAACTAATGTTAAGCTATAAAATCATTAACTAGCATCAAATAAACATGAAAACATGAAAATTAAAGCTGATAGATAACTTAAGCAATAAAATGCAAAAATTGTAAAAATGGCTTACAAGTGTATCAAGGCTGAGAACATGAAACCAAGTGACCACAAGTTAGTCCTAGGCTTCCCATGAAGCTCTAAACCAAAGGGCCATCAATAATTCACCCTGCTCCAAGCTTGTACACCAAGAACACAGACTTTTTGATTTTTCAATGATTTTCTGGATTTTTTTAGTGGTTTCTGAATTTTAACGACTATAACTGATTAAAGGTTTCTACAAGCTTTAAAGCTTTTGTCAGGAGCTTATATGACCTATTGAATCCATTAAACAACTAATGATCAACAAGAATGTAAATGACTTGGAAATTTAAAGTGGTACGAATTGAAAAACTTGAAATGTAAAGATAACATGAGATTAAAGCTGAAAATGAGTTTCATTACACTAATTTGAGAACTAATACAAGATTTAAAGTATTGAAAGACATTTAATCTAAGAAAGCAATAAAGTTTAATTAAGCTACATGACTAAGGCTATCCCAAAGTGCTTCATCTCTTGCCTCTCCTCTGCTTTTTATAATCATATCAACTCTTTGTCGACATCTGAGTGTTTCCCACCACTTCTCAAGCATTGGATTAAACCAGATCACCATATTTGCCATTTGTCAGTTTTTGGCGCCAAAATTCCAACGAGCAGGTTTTTCTTATTAATTGGCTTTGGAATGATGTGGAGGTGGAAGGAGACAGCTGGGGATGGTGAGGTGGAGGTGAAAAGGTGGAAGGCAAGTGGTAAATACCACTGGTTTTGAGTATACAGGGGTGAGGGAGATGGGTCTACAGTGTAGGCGGTTTATTTTGATTTAAAATTTGCGCCGGGTCAAAGTGTTGGGCTTGGGTTGTGTTTAATATTGGATCCGTTTGGTTTGTTAGCTTAAATAACCACAAGGACTAAAAATGTAACTTGCCAATTCTTCAAGGACTGATATTAACAACTTTCCAAAGCTCTTACAAGGACTAAAACTGCCAAGTAAGATTAGTTCAAGGACCTTAGTTGATAATTTCCATTTTTGTAGATCCAGGGACTAAAACTGCCAATTTAGAAACTTGAGGGACCAATATTGTAATTTTCTCCAAAGTTTATCATAAGGACCATTTTTGCCATTTATTAATAGAACAAGGTTAATATTTGATAATTTTTCACTTTTTAAACTTACCAAGGACTATTTTTGACATATTTGCAAAGTTGAGGGACCAAAGTTGTAATTTTGAGATTTTAAACTTCAAAGGATTATTTTGAACAACTTGTGAATCCCAAGGACCTAAAATGATATTTTACAAGTTTTTGAATTACCAGGGACTAATTTTGACAACTTTTGTAACTTGGGGGACTAAAACTGCCAATTATGCAAACTTGATACGTTTTTCACCAGATTTTGATGTTTTTGCATTTAAAACATATAAAACACTTGTTTGTGATATTTTTATCATTTTGATGTGTTTCTGAGTGTTTTCAGATGTTTTTGGCATTCTAACAGTATAAAAATGATGAGTATTTAGACACTTATCAAGGATGCCACTGGAGATTATAAAGAAAGCAAATATATCTTTATTCTATCTTTAAAATCCAAATTTGATTGCAAAAGTCTCTTGAAAAGTGTAAATTGAAAAAGGTACGAACCATGAATGGATGACGCCTAAATCGCAAGCTTTAAAATTTAACCTTTCTAGTTAAAATCCAACGAGCGAATGAACCCGGATCTTTAGTTGAAATACATACTCAAGACGGAATGAAAATCCAAAGAGCGAATGAACCCGGATTTTTGTTTTGTTTTGTTTTTTTTTCTTAAAATAGATCAGGGCGATTTTTAAGTTGGGTGACTCCATTATATTGGGACATGTGTCCCATAAGGTTTATTTTGTCTTAATATAATTTACATATACACCCTTCTACTAACACCACCACCAACCACCTGCCATCACCATCACCAACCTCCGGCCATCTTCCTCATGTTTAAACCCAGATTCCAGCATCAAACCTAGAATCCGGCGATCAAAATCAACAGAAGAGTTCGGCAACCAAAATCAACAGAAGAATCTATGTTCCTCATGAAGCCTTTACATCATATTAAATTAAGAGTAGCCCTTAAATAATCACACCAAAATATCTGAAATTTTCAGTATTAAAAAATAAAATAAGATCCGAAA
>BPTQ01000006.1:187920797-188130718 GCA_019973895.1 Chrysanthemum seticuspe
CAACCCAGTTTCAACAGTATGTGCAATCGTTACCAGTTGGTTTGCCAGGTAAAAAGAAACTGATATTAAACCCGTTTTTGTGAAGTAGGTGGTAGTGAGCGAAGTCTTGTTTGTTTAAGGGAGAATAAGGTGAAGGTGTTTGTGAGTGGTAAAGTTCATAGAATTGAGATTTGTGAGTATAAGGAGTACCGAGAACTTAAATTTATACTAGTGTTGTTTCAAAGTAAAGACCCATTACCGTTTCCAATACTTGACATGCTTGGTTACCACCTTAAGGACTTTTCCAGGTTCTAAGCAATACGAGATTGAGTAAGAGGTTTACTCTATATACTTAGTGACCAATGAGTTAAAACCCGTTGACGACTCTTTTCCTCGCTCTGTCTCTAATCCCGACACTAACTACTTTGTCTCACGTAACACTGGCTCCTGGATTAGTCTTCCTTCGAAGTGGACCTTCTACGACTACCTCGTAAAATGAGATTAGTCCCCTCGGTCACAATGCACTCTGTTTCATCAATCACAGCCCTAATCTCTGTCTCGCTCCTTTTCTCAGCAGTTGCCCAAAATTGAGTAACCAGTGATTCATATATCTCATTTGGAGAATGAGTTAGAGCATAACGAATCTTGGACCTTTTCAGGAATTCCACCATTGGTTCGTACAGTTCATAACCTTTGCCATTACCCAGAAATGAAACTTTGTTGTGATCATATTTAAATTCAAGAGCCATGAGGAATATGAGTGTTTAGAGTTAAGATACTTGAAATGGTGAGTGTTTGTGGAAGTGGAATAAGAGGGAATTTGTTTGTTCTGAAGCGAGTGATGGTGGATGAAGTGTTTTTGCCCAAATTATAGTCAAAGAAAAATGGACCGTTTGGTTGACCATTGCTAACGTGTATGACAACTTTGACCCAACCCAAAATAACACTTCGGCAGAAACACAAGATCAATCTGCTGAAGTTATGGCATCAGCAGAATGCATCAAAGATAAGAATATCTTCGGTAAGTTTCTAGAATTACTGTGCCACCTACTTGCATTAAACTCGTTGAATCTTGAATCCGTCTATAAAATGATCCCAATGTAACTCTTCTTTTCACCAAGATCCCCAAATTTTTTACCACAAACCCTAGAAGCCACCTAACCTCAATTAACCCATTTGCACCATGAATACCAAACCTGAGATCATAGATCTCATTTCCTCATCTTCAACATCCTCTTCATCATCATCAAGTGGTGAATCAAACCCATGGTTTTCTTACTTTCCTCAACCCTATCCTCGACCAAAAAATAAAAAGCCCTTTGTCCCTTCTTCAGTAGATGACAGTGTAGTGACTCCAAGTGAATCTGCTGATGATTCTGATGACTCCTATAAGGAGGGAACTTCTTACTCCCAACCTCCAGCACCTTGGTCTCCACAAAGACCACGTGCCAGGAATCCGCCACTCCCCAAAGATAGAGAGGTGGTTCTTGGTCTCACTGCGCCATCTTTTGGTGCTTGAACACACATCGTATAGTAGAAGGGCTTGAGGAGGGTGGATCGATTGCATTTTGGTTGAAATGAGTAGATGAAGCACAAAGGACACGATAGTTCTCTTCGTCATCCTACGTGGTCATCGTCATCATCAATCGTTTGCATCAATCCATCCGTCCATTTTGGTCCTTAGCATCTTCGTCGTCCTGGTCATGCATATCCAACCAGCCAGTTAGACTGAATGGGTGGTTACGCAAGACCTACGAAAGCAAAGCCAGCATTTAACGCATATCCAGCATTCCATTAGATTTCGAAATGAAAGATATACACTAGATTAGGCTTAGCTTGAGGATGCAAAATAGAAGTAGGTTGACTTTATGTAAGCTGTAAGCTGTAAACTGTTTCTTGAATGAATGAATGAACAATTTGACTTTATTTTCTTTTCTTCAGTATTAACTTCAGTAGAATCAAATTGTATGCTTCAGCATTTGTTATCAGAAGAAACAAGCAACACTCTTTCAGCTATCTGACCATGTACAAATGAGCCACTCTTGATGAATATGATCTTGGTCATGGGATGTATAAACTGCAATCCAAATAAGGAATAGACAAAATGCAGTACAGACAACTGCAAAACAGACACTAAACATACACAACAACAAAAACAAACAAACTAGAGAAATATTAGAAGTTAGTGTTAGAAAACAAACTAATATACACAAGCAAACAAAAATCTGCAGAGTAAATATAAAAATAAACAAAAATCTGCAGAGTTTGCACAAATCCTCCCCTGAGGCATATGCCTCCCCCGAGGCCTATGCCTCCCATTAAACTATGCAGTCAAGGGTTTAGCATTCCAATATTGACCACGAGGTGTTGAAACCTTGGTCCATCAAACGCCTTTGTTAATAAGTCTGCCACATTATCATCAGTATGGATTTTAGCCACTTTTATCAAATGTTTTTCATAAGCATCTCTTATAAAGTGGTGCCTGATTTCAATATGTTTCGTTCGACTGTGAAAAACTGGATTTTTGACTATGCAGATGGTACTTTGATTATCTATATGAATTGTAGTGTTCATAAAGTTGTACCCATAGTCCAGCAATTGGTTCTGAATCCAAAGGACTTGTCCGCAGCAGTTTGCAGCAGCAACGTACTCTGCTTCAGTAGTTGAGGTGGCCACTATAGTTTGTTTCTTGCATTGCCAAGAAATCAACCTTTTGCCTAGAAATTGGCAGCCTCCAGTTGTGGATCTTCTATCCAGATTTGCACCAGCATAATCACTGTCACTATATGCTTCCAGCTTGAAAGGAGATTCTTTTGGATACCAAAGGCCTAAGAGAGGTTGGCCTTTGAGGTACTTAAAGATCTTTTTGACAGCATTGAGATGAGAAGCAAGTGGAGTGACTTGATGTCGAGAACAAACACTCACAGCAAATGTAATATCAGGTCTTGAAGCTGTCAGATACATCAATGAACCAATCATGGACCTGTACAGATGCACATTCACAGGTAGATCTGGTTCATTATTTGCTTTAGTCTTTGGAGCTTCATAAGGTGTGGTGGCAGTCCTAACACCTTCCATACCAAACTTCTTCAGAATGTCCTTCACATACTTATCTTGACTGATAAAGATGCCATCTTGTTTCTGCTGAACCTGGAGACCCAAGAAGAAAGTAAGCTCTCCCATAGCACTCATTTGGAATTCACCCTTCATAAGTTCCTCGAATTCCCTGCACCAAGCTTCGTTTGTGGAACCAAATATAATGTCGTCCACATACACTTGCACCAGAATGATGTCTGAGTAATTCTTCTTAAGGAACAGAGTTTTATCAATAGCACCTCTCCTATAGCCATGCTTCAGCAGGAATGATGAAAGCCGAGCATACCAAGCTCTTGGAGCCTGATGTAAGCCATAGAGAGCTTTAACAACTTTGTAAACATGATTTGGGTGATCTGGGTCTTCAAATCCCTTTGGTTGAGAGACATAAACTTCCTCTTCAATCTCTCCATACAGAAAAGCACCTTTGACATCCATCTGATACACCATGAAACCCATATAAGAAGCATAAGCCAAGAAAATGCGAATTGCTTCAACTCTGGCAACAGGGGCAAACACTTCATCATAATCAATCCCTTCCTCTTGTCTGAAACCTTGAGCTACCAATCTTGCTTTGTTTTTGATCACAACACCCCGAGCATCTCTCTTATTCTTCAGAACCCATTTTGTCCCAATGGCATATTTGCCATCAGGTAGTGGTACCAAAATCCAAACCTGCTGGTTGTGAAATTGTTGCATCTCTTCTTGCATTGCTTCTAGCCAACTTGAATCATTAAGAGCTTGAGATACACTGGTTGGTTCCACTTGAGAGAGAAAACAAGCAAACAGACAATGTTTGAAGTCTGTGTGATTGTCTCTTTGTTGGTTGGAGATATAAGAAAGAAAAGCAATCTGACCAAATTGAGGACTTGAGATAGCCCTTCGAGTTCTAACAGGTGCCAGAAGATCACCTATGATGTTGGATTGAGGATGAGCTATGTTGATCCTCTGAGTAGCAGTGGGGTTGACTTCAATGTATGAATCAAGATTAGTGATGGTTGGTTCAAATTCATCATCATAAGAGGGTGAGGTGAAGATGCCAGCTTTGGGTTGATGATTTCCAAGATCTGAAGGTTTTGGAAAGCGTGTATAGGGTTCACCAAAGTCTAAAGATACTTGAGAGGGAACAGCATATCCTTCAGCAGATTTGAGGATGGAAGGTGTGACAGAGTCAACTTCAGCAGACACGTTGTTTCTGCTGACTCCTTCAGTAGCTACCCCTTCTTTCAGTTTCTCTGCTTCAAGCTTGGCAGCAAATTCTTGAGTCTGAAGCCTAGCAAGGTCCTCAGCATAATGAGAGTCATCTTCATCACTCGAATCAGCAGTATCCTTGGAGGTGGTACCTGCAATATTGTTAGGAGAGAAAGAAGGCACAAGTATGGGTTGCTCATCATCTTCAAACTCATTTTCAGAGTCATCATTTAAGGGACCTGCATTGTCAGTGGGAGAAGCTTGAGAACCTGCATTTTGATTAGCCAAGTGTCTAGTGTAACCCAAAGATTCAGTTAAGTAGTCAAGGTAAAAAGACCACGAATGACCCTGTCCTTGAACATTATGCTTGTCTTCCAAAAATCTCAGGTTCAGCGTCTCTTCTATCTTCTTGGCTTGCAAATTATACACCCTGTAGGCCTTACTATGAGCTGAATAACCCACAATATAACCATCATCAGCCTTCTCATCAAACTTTCCCAACGGATCACTTGTGTTCAGAATGGTCACTTGACAACCAAAAGGTTTTAGGTAGTGAATGACAGGAACCTTTCCAAAGAGAAGTTCATATGGGGTTTTGAGTTGTGGTCTGGTAATGGACACCCTGTTTAGCACATAGCAGGCAGTGCCAACAGCTTCAGTCCAGAACATAGTGGGCAGTTTAGAGTCTGCAAGCATGGATCTAGCAGCCTCTATTAAGGTTCTATTCTTTCTTTCAGCCACCCCATTTTGTTGTGGGGTTCTTGGATTACTATAGTCCCTTTTTATGCCTTTTGACCCACAGAGTTCTATAAGAATAGCATTTTTGAACTCTGTCCCATTATCACACCTAATACCCTTAACCTTTTTGTTCAACTGATTTTCAACAAGAGTGATGAATTCAGTCAGCACTTGAGATGTTTCATCTTTGGTTCTGAGAAAGAAAACCCAACAAAATCTGCTATAGCCATCAGTGATTACCAAACAGAAGAACTTATGATCAATGCTTCTGACTTGAGTTGGACCAAACAGATCCATGTGAAGCAACTGAAGAGGTTCAGTAATGATGCTCATAGCATTGATAGCTTTATAAGAAGCTCTGTGTTGTTTTCCCTTGTTGCAAGCGACACAATTGTGATCATTTGTGAAAACTTTGGTGGGAAGTCCTTCAACAAGACCCATTTTAGAGAGTTTGTTAATGGTCTTGAAATTCACATGCGCCATTCTTCTATGCCATTTAGTGGACTCATCAAGAGATGCTTTAGCCACCAAGCAAGTGAGATCACCACCTGGTTGAACTTCATTAAGGTTGAATGTGTATAAGTTGTGAGTTCGAGGAACCTTCAGCAGAATTGAAGTTTCTTCTGGGAGTTTGAAGTCTTTAGACAGCACAAGACATTCATTCTCAGTGAAGAGAACTTTGTTCTTAGTGTCACAGATTTGTGAAACAGAGAACAAGTTGAAATGTTGAAGTTCTTTGACAAAGTACACATTTTCAAAATCCAGATGAGGTGTCTTTATGGTGCCCTTCCCAGTGATACTACCATCACTTCCTCCAAAAGTCACATTGCCTCCTCCTTCTATAGGGACAAAATTGTGCATCATATCCCTGTTTCCAGACATGCTTCTGGAACAACCACTATCAACAATACCAATATTCTTATGCTTAAGGGGATGATCCTACAAACAATAACAAAAATATATACAAACAGTTAGTATTCAGAGGAGGCTCAAGTCATTACTGACTTGAACCTGCCTTGTGGATCACAGGTTTAGGGCATGAAGTTTTAGAGGATCCACCATTGTTCTTGGTCCTCCATTGATAATTTGGTCCCTTGTTAGTCCAAGAACAACCTGCTGAGGGCTTCACAGCAGTGCTCCCATATCCCATCCCAGCATACATGGAGTCAACATATGTAGGCCAATAGTCATGTTTAAAGTATGAGCTCGTTGGTTGGCCATAAGGTCTAGTAACTGAACTTCTCCAATGAGAGTCAGTTTGAGCTGCTTGTGGGACATAGGGTGGAATATTAGCAACATTGGTCCAGTTAGGTTTATGTTTCTGGAGAGTAGCACATGCACCCAATCTTTGTTCATAAAAATCACAATCCTTAATCAAATGAAATTTACTGCCACATACAAAACATGTCTTCTTCTTAGAAGTTTTATTTAAATAGGAAGATGTTGGATTACATGCAGAAGTACTTAAAACAGATACATTTAAGGACTTGATTTTAACAGACTGATTATTCAAACATTTAAAAGATAAGTCTTCAGGAGAAACTGTCTTGGAAGATGATTCCTCAGCAGCTTCCCTAGAAGGCTCACAAGTAGACTGGGGTGCAGGCTTGGGTGTTGGTTCAGGCTTGGGAAGGTCAGACTTCTCATTTGAATCACAGCTTTCATAGGAAGTAGACCCTTGATCCGATGAATTGTCACTGTCAGAGCAAGAGACAAAGTCATTAGATGAGGTATCAGGGTCTGGCAAGTCTTTTGACTTTTTGCCATATAAGTGATGTGATCCATCAAAGTCAACAGTGATGGATAGGTCTGTGGGCATGAACTCACCTCTAATGGGACCAGGGACAGCATGCATTATACCTTCTTTAACATAATTAGCTAATCCTGCTGATGTAGGTTTACGCCCATCATACTTAGCTTCTGGACCTACATATTTTTGAAAACCTAAACCTATAGGACATGTCTGAGATTGACTAGTATAGATGATTCTATTTAAGCTTTTACCAGACATTTGCCATTCATTATTCCTATCAATTTCCTCAGCTAGCTTTGCCTTAAGTTCTAGGTTCTCAGACACAGCTTCATCCTTTGCTTTCTCAGACAGTTTCAAGTAATTATTTGCAACTTCTAGATCAAACTGTAACACTTTTATCTTTTCTTCATAAGCTATTTGATTCTTCTGAAACCATACTTTTTGTCTTTCTACAGTTTTTAATGCAAGTTTATGAGCTTCATTATCAATATAACATGCATCAAACTTAGGTTTCATAGCATCAAATTCTTCCTTAAGTTCATTGTATCTAAGACTACAGCCAAATATACAATTGTGTACCTGAGACAGTCCCATTAAGGCAAACTGATCATGCCTTTCATCCGAAGTGCACCTTGCAAGCAGTCCAAGCTTGTCAGTATCATGAGCTTCCTCATTAACAGGTTCATGTGCAGTCCAGTTAACCTGTTCATCCATGGTGAGGAGAGCTGCTGAAGCTCCAGCTTCATGCTGTTTCTGCTGATAGGAAAGATATTTGGCACCATCTCCATTCTTTCTGTCCTTGCATTCTCTAGAGAAATGCCCCATCTGATGACAAGAGTAGCACCTGACTTTCCCCCTATCAAAGCGAGCTGGTTCCTTTCCTTTGAAAACAAACTTCCTTCCAGCCTTTTCTTCAAACCTTTTGATGTCCACTGACAACAAAGCCACCTGCATTTTCAGCTTCATTTCCTCCATTTCAAGAGGGTCCACCTGATCAAAGTCTTCATATGCAAGATACTGCTGAGTATCATAGTCAGCAACAAACGAATGAAGAACATCCTCCATCACACTACTAGCTCTAGCTTGAGAACTTGGTGGAGTGGGACGAGGGTTATGTGGTGAAGGAGGAGCTGGAGATGATGATGGAAAGTAGTTGGAACTAGGAGAGGATGGAAAATAGTTGGAGCTAGGAGCTTGTACCATCGTGTTGGAATGAGATGTCCCAACAAAAGCTGCATGGTTGGACGAAGATGTACGGTAGGGAGTCCTGACATCTGGTTCAAGAGTTCTGAGTCTGTTGTATAGCTCATCAAAGGTGAGCATGTCCAACCCTCCTTTAGCCTTGAGTGCAATACTAACATGCAACCATGATGGTGGCAAGGACCGCAAGAACTTTGAGTTGCAATCTTCATTGTCCGGTTTAGCATTCAGCTGATTCAGCTGACTCAAGATCCTATGGAACCTGTCGTATCCCTTGTGGATACCTTCTTCTTCTGATATGTTGAAGTCCTGAAACTGTTGTCTTAACATGGACTTCCTCATTCTCTTTGATTCTTCATTTCCACCGAACCTTGCCTTGAGAGCCATCCATATGTCTTTAGCATCATCCATATGGTGAAAATCACAGAGATGATCTTCAGGTATGGCTTGAAGCAAGATAGTCTTCACTTTATGCTCTCTCTGCATGGCCAGCACTTCTTCAGCAGTTTTTGGTGGAGCCATGATAAACTTCCCATCTCTGTCAGGAATCATCTTCTTTAGACTATTTCCTTTCTTCACTACTTCCCACAGATTCCAATCAATATTTGAAATCCAGTTTTCCATCTTCATAGTCCAAAGTTCATATTCTTCTCTCTTTAAATAAGGAAATTTACCATTGCTGTTTGTGAGGCTGAGCTGTTGCATGGAAGTGGTGTTGGTGTTGTTGTTTGTGTTGGTGACTTCATTTTCATTATCGGATCCAGGCATGGTGAATGAATATTTGATTGTATGGGGGTGAGAATGGTTCTTAGTATCGTAGAGACTTTCCCGAGGCTCTGATACCACTTGATAGAAACAAAGACCTTGATAGATCTTAAGCACTCGGGGATCGTTAGCGTTGCCTATGTAATCACAAGCAAACTAATAGAAGATCTCTACAACTTGGTATTGTAGCGGAAAATGAATACAAGTTATAGTAACTAAGAACACTTTTGATCCTCTATGGATCTTTGATTATAGAAACTCTATGTTTCGGATATAATACAAGACTTGAGAAACTTGAGAAAAACTTATCTATTACAAACTAATATGGTTTCTTA
Organism: Chrysanthemum seticuspe; assembly: GCA_019973895.1. Classification (NCBI taxonomy): domain Eukaryota; kingdom Viridiplantae; phylum Streptophyta; class Magnoliopsida; order Asterales; family Asteraceae; genus Chrysanthemum; species Chrysanthemum seticuspe. Next base: position 187,929,852 of record BPTQ01000006.1, read on the forward strand.
TATAGGCCAGAAACCCTAATGAGCGTTGACAATTTACGCTTCTACTATTACACTAGACTAAGCATGCAACTAGACAAGCATGCAACTAATCATATTGTTTTGTTAATCATCGTGTTTATTCTGAGTAAGCTCTACATAATACGGCGCCAACCTATACATACGGCGCTGACTTTTACTCTAAAACTGAGCTTATCTCTCCTACGTGGTTCCACTTTCAGCAGCAACACACTGTCTGCATTATCACTTCTGCTGAAGTATAACTTCGGCAGCATCAGTTCTTCTTCGGCAGAATCTCTTCAACTGAAGCTTCGGCAGAATCAGTAGTTTGTGCTTCGGCAAAATCAGTAGATTACCTTAATTCCCAACAGAGGCTGAATACATAGCCATGTCATCTTGTTGTGCAAATCTTATGGATGAGATCTCAATTATCTGACTATGGCTTTGAATTCAACAAAATCCCTCTGTACTGTGATAATAAAAGTGCTATTGCTCTCTCATGCAACAACGTTCAACACTCAAGAGCAAAGCATATCGACATTCGACATCATTTCATCAGGGAACAAGTGGAAAAAGGTGTGGTGGAACTATATTTTGTGAGGTCTGAATATCAGTTAGCAGACATCTTCACCAAAGCTCTTCCAAGAGAACGTTTTGAGTTTATTCTTCCACGTCTTGGTTTGAAAAGCCTTCAACCAGAAACTCTCAAACGTCTTCAGGAGGAAGACGAGGAGTAAAGGTCTATCTTCATCTATCTCTTGTATATATCTATTCGAAAAACAAAATACAAAATTATAAAACCTTCAAAAATCAAATAGAAAAATATAAAACTTTCAAAATCCATAAAAATTTGAAAAATTCGAAAAATCTTCAAAAAAAAAAAAAAAAAAAAAAAAAAAAAAAAAAAAAAAATTCATTCTGTCATGTTTCTTCTCGATTCGATAATATATACGGTCTTTGTGTTGTCATTCAAAGAATGACACGGGACTTTAGATATTGTTCGAATTTTTATTAAAAAAAAAATAAATAAAAAAATAAATAAAAAAAATATTTTTGGGAGAAAGAGAAACAATGGTTTATTGTCATTTTCAGGCAATAACCCAGTTTTAAAAGAAAGAACAGAGCCATGTTCTATCATGTTTTCAATATTCCATGCTCTGATTCTATAAACATTTATCTACTGAAAACTAAATGCTTTGAAAAATAACTCGATCTCTATTTTTGATAATCATCAGGACTTATTTGTCAAAATCTCTATCTCTCAATCAACAACCTATGTCATTGATTGAGGGGGAGAATGATTTCAATTAAATTAAAAAGTTATTTGGCATTAAATTGTTTTCAAAAGATATACATGCATGTTTTCAATGGAGTTTAAAGTCTTAAAATCCGATCCTTATCAGTTAAAACGCTTTCATAATCAAGTCACAATTCCCCTTAAAAGCTTTCAAAATCAATTTAAATCTATAAGAGATCACAAATCTCAAATGATTTGATAATTGTGATCGGGGGAGAATGTGTGATTTAAATTGGATTTAAACTGATAATTAGGTAAATGGTTTTATAAGGATGTACATGCTGTCCTCCCCGCATGTGACAAACGATTTCAATTTTTCCATTCACATGTTGAGGGGGAGCATCTATCTTACACCTATGACTTGTAACGTGATCATTTATCTCAATGGGCAGGTTCCCTCTAGTATGTGCAAAACTCTCCTCTAATCTCGAGGCACATATTGAGGGGGAGCAATTGTATGGAAACCTCATCCTTCCCGGAAATGCTTTATCTTCTTGATTTGATGTGGGAAGTGATGTTGATATCTTTTAGAAAATGGTATTCAAAGAAGATAATTCTTTCTCTTGCCTCCGTGTGCAAAACATTTTCAAATACATGATGCACATGTTGAGGGGGAGCACTTGTTCTAAAAATATCAAAAACAATTCAGGTATAAAATGTTTTGATAATATATCACAAGTATCTGAATTGATTTTCAAATGGTTCCATATGGCAGATGAACAATACCAAAAAAGACCGACCAACTTTACTTTATGTATGGTGATATAAGGATGATAAGGTTAGGTATTGGTTCCCATGATCCGCCAGAACCGGAGGGATCTACCCAGGGACAATCCACTAGTTAGTGTAGAAGTCCTCAGGTATGATGATAAAAGCAGAAAAGTGAGATATGGGAAGAGTGCGGACTGAGATAGAGCAAGTACTGGAACAAACCCAACAAGGTTCTTGCTATGAAGTCTCGGTAAGCACTGAAGGGGTTGAAAAATTAAAAAGAATTGAATGAGAAAAGGGTGAAAACAAATAGCCCTCCATTTATTCAACCTTAGGGCAGAAACCGGGTTCAATTCATATGCTACTGATGGTAACATCGGTATTGAAGACAAGACGTCATGGACCCAGTGACGCACTGCACTTCAACTTTCCAAACCACTCAAGTTCCTCTTAAAAAGGACTTGTTTCATTATCACGGGGAACCGACATTATCTATCGACTTTCTCTTAGAGATTGTTGATATTGAAGAAGGAGACCCTCTCCCTAGTCTCCGGCACAGGATCCAAATATGCACAACATTGAGTCTAGAGCCACGAGATCATCAATAAATCTCATTAGGACACTTTCAATGAAGACTCTCTGTTTCACACAAAGTGGAAAGAGAGATTATATCTTGAGTCCTACGCATTATCCTTGTGGTATTGCCAGAACATCTGAGTGATGTGTTTACATATTCACAATGAAGATGGAAAACCTTCTGGAGCCATCATCAAACAAGCTCCTGGTAGGTGGCATGTGATATCTATCTAATAGATCAACCATGTGACAACTGAACAGAAACAATGGGGAGATTCAATCTTTTGAATCAATCCTGGTTCAAGTTATGGATTGACGGATACCTTTGAAAAACCGGTCGTTGTGCTTAAAAACTCTTTTCTTTAGCACATCGACCGTGTACTCATTTTTCAACTCAAAAGGTATGTTTATGATTGATAATTGATTTTCAATAAAACCTTCGTTGTATTGCATAAACAATTTCTATTGAGCAATACACGATTGTTTTTCAAATCTCTTTTCATCAATCAGTGGACTTAAAATTCGCTGGTTCACTCACTCCGTGTTGTCTTCTTTGAGATGTTCCGGTTTGAGAACAGCTAGAGCAGCTGCGAAACCCTGTCAAGGAAATTCTTCGGAATTATACCTGATCACAGGCAGTACATGTACTGATCAACGGGGAACCGTGGGCCGTGTACCTCAATTCAACGAAAGTGATCAAAGACACTTTCGTGCGATTTATTGCTAACTGTTGTATGCAGGTACACCCGACGTTTGCAGCTGATCAGAATGAAGCGGTCAATCCATAGCCGCATGCTCACTTAACACATTCATCTATAAAGAAATCATGATTAGTGCATCAATGACTCTGATATTTACACTCCATGCTTCTGCTACGCTGCTGCCAATATCATGAATCAACTAAAGCTTCCGCTACTCTGATGAGAAGATTTCATGATCCAGAATGTGAGCATGTCGGTCCTAAAGTCACAACATCACAGAATACCAACACCAAAAAGGTGTCTCAGAGATTTTTGATTGCTGATGATCTCAAAAGATGGCACAAAATTATTATCACGTGGATCAGTGAAAGTCCTCCACTTGAAGTAACCAAACATGCAATGTGAAGAATCAATGTCTATGAGCTTAGGAGCAAAGGACTACATCAAGAATGCAAGATAAATTGTTAATGTAATATCTATTTGTATTCAATGTAAGTTTGGTACATGATTGAGGTGACCTCCCTTAGGGGGAGATTGTTAGGAATTAGAAATTCCAGGTATTAAAGAGTCGGTCACCTCAAGTATATGTAATCGTTAGAAAGCTCGTAGTCATAGTTCTTTTAAGTTAAGTAGTATTTAGTTAAGTAACACCGTGGAGGACGGACGGGTCTTTACCCACTGTATGCCTGATCCACAGCCCGATGTGTGGCGATTTATGTAAGACTATAAATACTCTCTACCTCCCAAGGTAGAGAGTTGGAGCTCATAATAATATCTTTCACTTTCTCTCACTAAGTTCCCTAAACCTCTAACTTTCTCTCTCTAGAATTCCACTTATTCGCCACATTGTTGTTATGGTTTGATGTGTATGTGAAAAGTTATATCTTACATGATGCTCGAGGGTGTTTGTTTATGGTTTGAGTGGATCTGTATGTTGACTTTGGGATTTGATTTGTTTTGTGTGTTTTGGATCGAGATCTGGTTTTTGTATGTGTGGAGAGGGTACGTATGCTTTTAAATCATTTCACTCCGATCATAACCTTTCAAAATCATATTTGAGAGTGAAGTGGTTGTTGGTGAGAGAGAAAATGGTACATTTGTTTGTGTGTTTTGGATCTAGATCTGGATATGAGTGGATCTGTGATATGGTGGTAAGGTAGTAAATAACAAATGAAGAAGATGGTATATATGTCATTTATAATAAAATATAGAGTAAACTACACCGTTCGTCCTTGTGGTATACGTTGACCATCAAGTATCGTCCTTTGACCGAAAAAATTGCACCGTTCGTCCCTAAATGCGAAACGTTATTTACCTTTAGTCCTTCACTCTAACGGACTTATTTAACAGCTGTTAAGTCTCTCCATGTGATATCCACGTGAGGGTATTTTGGTCTTTTTATCATCTCTTTCTTAACATCATCTTCTTCCTCCATCTTCATCCACACACTCGAACAACACCACCATCATTATCTCACCACCATTATCACCCTAATCCATCACCAAACACAAAATCCATTTGCAAAATAATATCATCATCGAATTGGCTGGTTGAGAAAACTGATTAAAATTTCTTAACAACCAATTATTAGCTTCTGGATTCTATTCTACATCCAAAAACTGCTAGGCACAAAAAAACAAGCCAATCTACTTCAAAATAATCTAGAGCATGATCCCATGTTTAAAAAAAAATAAAGATCATCAAATATAAAAGATACCATAAGTAACTTACAAACAACATCATATGCTACAGAAAGTATTATTCCCCAAACCAAATAAAGCTTACAGGATAGACACATATGCTCACAACCAAACAAATGAATAGTAGTAGCCACTTCGTGTACAGCTTGCTTCCAAACATATTTCAGTTCCACCAAGACTTTTTTTTCCCTCAAAAGTAGTGATCACATTGGATCTCTATGATTATATCTTAAAAATCACCAACTTCTAATTGAATAGCATAATCTTATATAATAGTAATATATTTATAAAGATAGCATAAACATTAACAAAAAATAATTACCAACTAAAGGTGGATGAATTCGCGAATAACTTGATTACTGTTGTTTCTGGTGCCGGTGGTGGGTTCGACCCTTTCGAGCCTCTACAATTGTTGGCTCATGCGAGTCGCAAACCTGAGTCTTGAAATTGCAGCTAAACTTCTTCGTGATTGAGCCTCTCCAGCCACGTGGTTCAGATGGGCTTTTTTCATGGTTGAACACTCACGCTCCAAATGGTGTACCCGTGTCCTCATGCTATCCATATCTAGTCGTAGCACCTGATTTTCTTGCACTGCAGCTATCTTATTTACTTCTTCACTTCCCACTAATTTCAGCAGATCCGACCAAACCACCAGCCACCAATTTCAGCAAGACACGAACCCCCTTTGCTGCTACGGTAGCCACTACCATGAGCACACACTCAACTGGAAGGGAAAATATGCATCTATCACCACCCTTTGTTGCTACCGTAGTGACTACCATGAGCACCCTCTGCTGCTGTTGCCGCCGTACTACCGTCGCCATCATCACAAACACCAGTCTTCGTTTGATATTTTGATTTCAGTAGTAACTGTTTTTATTAGATCCCTAATTGACACCATAATCTTCTTTCAACAGTAACGAAGTTTGAGCCTAGGTTGTTGAGCCGATTTGTGATGTTATGAAAATGAGTGAGGCGAAATCTTTGGTTTTTGAGTGTGTGAGGACGATTGTAAGTAGATTTTATGAGTATGAGTTTGTGGTGATTGCATTTGGGAAGAGAGATGGTACTGTATGCCTTATTTACAAAGAAAATAACACCCAGATCTTGGATGAGAGAGAAGAAGAATGGGTGATTTTTCTAGGGTGATGATAAAGTTTGTGTAAGATAGAATGGGTGATTTTTCTAGAAAGAGAAGAAGAAATGGATGAGAGAGAAGCATAAAAGAAAAAAGAAAAGGAAGATTAAATGCTAGTGGTAAGTGGTAGATGTAAAAGGACTGATATACCCTCACATGGGTATCACGTGTTTACACTTAACGACAGTTAGTGAGAGTCGTTAGTAGGAGGGATCAACGCTGAGTAACGTTTCACAGTTAAGGACCAACGGTGCAATTTTTTTGGTCAAAGGACGATACTTGATGGTCAATGTATACCACAAGGACGAATGGTGTAGTTTACTCTAAAATATATTAAAGCCAAAATAGTACTATATGGACACATGTCATAAATCTAGCGGAGTCGTCCAATTCCAACGTCGTGGTCTATTTAGGGAAAAAAAACTTTCTAGTCAAAAAAAGAAATGACGTTGGACAATTGAGCTACTTTTGAAATTTTCTCTTTGTTTTAACTTTATTAAAGACTTTTTCATAAATACCTTTGTACGATTTTTGGAACACTTAGTTTTCTTTTCGTTTATAAGTACCTATTTATTTATATCCACCACTTATGCTAGACAAGTATACTAAATAAAAATCGTTAATAATACTACAAATTTTCAGAAAATAAAGTTTAGAAGAAGTGTATGTCTAAGTTCGTTTTCTTAACGTTATGCAAATCTGTTAAAAGTGTGATATGGCGAAAATGTGTTAACAATAAATTATCATATTTTTTATTAAGAGGTTTAGATTTTAGTAGCGTAGAAGTAATTAAGCAAATGAGATTGTTAATTATGCAACAACAACAAAAAGTTGGTATAAACTTATTTTATTCAAGGTTAGATTTTGAAAAGACGTTTGAAAGCAATTAATCGGAGGTTTCTTTTGTACATCATGACGCAAATGGGGCTTCAGAAATAAGTGGCGCAAATGGATTTATGCATTTATGGGTGTCTCTCATTGGTTAGCTTTTCAATCTATTAATGGGTCTCTGCCAAAGAAATCATTTCTCTCTATTTTTTGTTCCTTAGGGCACGTTTGGTAGAGAGAAATTAGATAAATGAAATGAAATAGAGAATAGAAATTCAGAGAATAGAAATCGGTAGAGAATTTTGATGAATTCCACTGTTTGGTAACAACGGAGACTTGACCGGAGAAATTAAAAAACAAATTATTTTTTTTAATACTTTTTTTTGTTTAATGAGAAAATCACATTAAAAAAAATTAAAAAAAAAAATTGTAAAAACAACTTATATAACGAATTTGAAGAACTAGTGCAAACTAGTTATTAGTTACCAAAGTGATGAAGCATCTGCCCGTTCAAACTCAAAAGATACGTATGAAACACCCAATTAAAAAATGGAATCAAGATTTTAAGATACAAAATTCATGTCAAGAACAACCCAAAACCTCATAACGCTAATTACAAACCACTCTCTACCAAAAATAAAAGTGATAACACTTGTGCCTATTTCATGAATAAATACCTAATAACTTGAGTATTTTGATGAAGTAAGGAAGATGCCTGACGAATACAATTTGGATCAAGTTAGCATGATCTGGGGTTAATTATATGGATGAAAAGCATGTAGATGGCAACCAAAGGCAATGGATCTGAGAAAAAAACTTTTCAAACTAGCTATTTTGGGGGTTAGGGTTCATCAATTTATTTGGAGTTGTGAAGGAAATGTGCATGTCACGTGATTTTATCCTTTTGTACACCCACCTTTTAAGGTTTTATTATTTTTTATTAAATAAGATATGGGCAATTCTCTACAAAGATACCATTGCCTTCGTCAAATGGATGGAATTTAAAGAAATCAAAATACAAAGGATTATTTTTCTCGAGAATTTGAAACTCTCCGCCATTTGGTTTCTCTATCTTACCAAACAGAGGAAATTGAACCATTTCCATTTCTTTGGCTTTATTTCTCCTTACCAAACACACCCTAGTTGTAGAAGCTCTTCAGGGTGTGTTTAGTAGAGAGAAAAGAATTAAGAGAAATGAAAATGGACTAATTTCTTTTGTTTGGTAGAGAGAAATAAAAAAAGTGGAGAATTAAAAGGATTTTGGTGGGGAAATGGAGAGAGTTGAGTAGTGTAATTTAAGTAGCCCAATTTCCATTAATTTGGTGGAGAAATTGGAGAAATTGATTAACTTTTTTGAAAAAATGATTTTTTGTTTAAGTTTTTTTCAAATAAATATATTTTTAAAAAATAATTTAAAAAAAACAAGTTTTTTTTTAAATAAATACATTTTTAAAAAATAATTTTTTAGAAAAACAAATATTTTTTTTAAAAAAATGTTTTTTTAAAGAAAGTAAATAAATTTAAAAAAAATAAATTATAAAAAATATATTTTTTTTAAATAATTTAATTTTTTTTAAATATTTTTTAAGAATTGTTATTTAGAAAAAATAAAAAATAATTTTTTTTTAAAAAAAATCAACAAACAAATACATGTGAGTCTTATATGACAAAATATTATTTAAATAAATAAAAAAATTCATTTATCAGGTCAAGTCTCTGTTGTTTCCAAACATTAGAATTGAACAAAATTCTCTACTGATTTCTATTCTCTGAGATTTTATTCTCTGATTCATTTCATTTCTTTGAAATTCTCTCTACCAAACGTGCCCTCAAGGTTTGACACTTGAAGCTTGTGAAAAAGGGATTTTTCATAGTTTTTCCCCGAATAAATCTAGTGAAAATCTAATACACAATTTTATTTTAAGATATACATAATAATGTATTTTATAAGTGTTGTTTCGTTTAACTAAACAATCTTCAAAGTGTACAAAAAGTATATGATATACAAACGTAAACGAACGTTAACGAATGCATATTAAGACGCTCACGAACATAAATGAACGGATAAGACTTTTGTGCATGTTCATTCATTTAATTAAACGAACGTAAGTTATTGTCCATGTTCGTTCATTTAATAAGCAAAAGAACATAAACGGACATTTCACCAAACGATTCATTAAATATTCACGTAACGTTCAGTTTATTTACAAACCTACGTATCTCACATTATAAATGAAATGTCTTTGTTATAGCAAATATTACGATATTTAATCTATACATTCTTGTATGTTTTGTTTATGACAACATGTAACTTTTAAACAAAACGTAAAATGTGCAAGTTACTCTAATCGTATTTTGTCTCAACGTACAATCATCTACACCTCTCGATGTCTCGAATCCTCGTATGCTACAACACATGTTCAAATATGTTTGTTATGTTGCTTTATGATCAAGCCCCTAACAAATCATTAAGAATATTTAAAATACCTTTTAGAGTCATTAAGTAACTAAAAGGTTAATCATTCTTTTTCAAACTTCACTTACGTTTTGCATTTACAAGTATTTTTACATCTTTCGTAAATGTCTACTAACAAATATATACTTTTATTTATACAAGTATACTAATTATATTTTTCTTACAAATACTAAAGTTTACTTACATTTAACAAAATACATTTTATTTTGCTAAATATCAACTAGACACTTTATTTTACAAAAGATTACTTACACTTTTAAACATATACAAGTTTACTTTCTATTTAAATAAATTCAAAATTCTTTTTACCTCGTGCATGACATAAGAAAATTACCGGCGAAGATCCTAGGTAGATTTTGGAAAGATTTGATTTTGATTTTGGAAAGATTATCTAACAAAATCCAAGTGAGATTCTATCTGTCAGACCTCACGGTACCCATCTATATAACGGGTGGAACCCTTCACAAGGTACCTCAGGATCCTCTAGTCTGACAGTGATTTTTTTTATAAATAGTGGTCATTTGATCTCACTTGAACTCATTATTGAAGGGCACTTGTCATCTTCATTTATTGAAGAATTCTTATTTAAGAATATCATTCAGATTAGGCATTTATATTCATTAAACATTTATATCTTGGATTATCATTGTATCATCACCATATATATACACCAAAATAGATTAGATGGTTTATATGTTTGTGTTATAAAACACAAGGTTTGTTCTGTTAGGCCATAAAATATAACGGGTTTGGCGGTTCCCGAAGAAGAACCCGGTATTTAGCTTTGTACTGGATAAAGTAAAAGCGACGTGAGGTTGGTTATACCTGGAACTAGAACTAGGAATTTAGCTTGATACTGGAAAAAGTGTAACCAACATTATAAGGTTTTTTTGCCAGTTAAGGGAGCTTATTAACTTAGTAAAGTAACTCTCGAGTTGGGTACTCGTGGAATGGAGTAGGGTGGAGAGGAGCTCCGTGACTGAACCACTATAAATCATTATGTCCGGTTCGCGCTTCTTTTTACTTATTGCTTTACTTTTATACTCGCATTATACCATTGCTTGTGCTATTGCTTTGAGCTCTTGTTTATGGTTTAAATTTAAGTTGTGATGTTATGTTCTCGTGTGTGAAATACACTATTGGTATAGTGTAGTATTTATATTGTCACTTTCATATTATGTCAAACTTGATTGGCAATGTAATACAAAAAATTAAAGATTTTAAACGTAAACAAAAACATATTCAATCCCCCCCCCCCCCCCGTTCTACATTTTCCACAATTGGCATGGGAGTCTCGTCGCTCTACTTTTTAAAACAAATGATTTTTAAAATAGAGCACGATCCATGTATCAAATTACCTATGAAGCGGGATATAATATGAAAAGTATTTCTTTGTTTAATGCTTACTAGTTTTGTTGTTAAATATACTTTGTTATACTAGCTTGAAGCTTTCTTTGAAAATAAAATAAAGGTTTCTTAAAAGAATTTTTAAGTGTAGATTTATGTCTTTAAGACATATTACAAAGAAATACGGTTTTGAAAGGAGTGTTTGAAATAGCTCCTAGTTTTGTTGAAAAAGCATTCCTGTAAATATTTAGGAGAGTCATATTAGTAGAAATGATGTCTAATATATCTGTTATATGTTCGGTATCAAGTCTAATAAGTTTTACACCTTCTCGTTGTGTCGAAATACAAGTTTAGTGAATCTATCACAGCTACAGACGGACCCCTTTCTTACAAAGGTCGGAACCTCTAAAAGGGTCCGTCGGATCCGTGTGTCTTTTTATCAGTTTTTGGCCAACTTCAAATTTTTGTAGTAAATCAACCGTTTATCGGATTTAGATTAGGTAAAAAAACCAGTTTTAAAGCTCTTCGAGTGTACTCGTCTCAGGTCTTGATTCAAAGTTTAAGTGAGTCAAATGAGCAAAATCTTGTGTCTAAAATATTAAGATTCATTTTAATATAGAAACTCAAAGTTTCGAGTCAGGCTTTTCAAGTCAGTATCCATCACTTTGTAAATCACAAGTCATATAAACCTAGTGTGTTCATGAAAAATTATTTATATGTTGTTCAAATATTGTGTCGAGATCTAAAAGTCGAGTTTTGGTCTTTTTAGTCAAGTATGAAAAGGGACAGCAAGTAGTGCATAATTTTGTTTCAACTTTGAAAGACAGTAGAAATTAACCGTAAGTTCGTAGGAGTCGTGCCACCTATCATTTCAAAGGTAATTGAATTTACTTTCTTTTAAAATCAGTTACATATTCCAATTCCATGTATAAGTAGGTCAAATCGGTATTTTACAACAGACTGTCCAAAATAGTATGTTGTGCAGAAAATAAGTCGTGTTCAAAAATTCGTATAAAATCAATCATAAATCTGTAGGAGTCGTGTTATCTATCAATTGAAAGAGATTTGAGTCTACTTTCATATAAAATACTCTCAGGTCCTGATTCAAGTTTTGAGTGGGTCAAATAAGTCAATTACAACATATCGTCTAAAAATTTGAAATTTTTTTAGCATCAAATCTTCATTTAGTCTTTTTCATTTGAATAAGAGATTTCTAATTGGTATCACTTTGTAAGGTGTTATATTCTTTATTAGAAAGTAAATTACTTGGTCAAAATTAGTAATGGGGAGAAAAGAAATTCATTTGTAATTAAAATCAAGCTTTGTATGCATCATTATATTTAATACACAAAATGAAATAAAGTACTTTTGTGTTGTTGTATGACTACTTATTTTACTTGGTAGTTTGTATATCTTTTGTATGTTCATTGCTTTTTGTTGATTGAGTTTGCTTTGTCATGGAACGTAAGTGTTTGCGATGCCTTGTTATTTACTTGTTTGTTTGTCGACTTTATAAATTTGCATAATAGGATTGATATTAGAGTTAGTGCACTTCGTTTTGAAATTGTTTTGCCATTTAGTATATTCCACTTTCCTTGCATTTGTCATATAAATATGTAATTTTATACAAAAGATGTTGGTAACCAAAGTTATTGTCAAAAAATTTCGTATTCACATCGCACTTGATTAAAACACTAAATTACGAGCTCTTTTAAAAAATGATAAGAATATTTGTGGAATTGCAACTTACACTTTCATTAAGTATGAGATATTGAGTCTACTTGTTCAAATGAATTTATTCCTCATTTTGGTCAAAATACATTCAAGTAGGATTGACAACTTAAATATTTCGTCTGAAATATTCAAGTATATTTGACTTACGGTAATAGTTATTAAAAGTCATATCCGATAAATTAACATTCAATCATTTTTAACAACATATGTTAAAACGCTTACCTAGAACTAAACTTGAAGCCAACATTGACCTTCGGGTGACAAATGACTCAAGTTACTACATAAGTATCCGTAGTTTCTTTGATCCTAGTGAGAATTTCTTCTTGAAAAACGAGTATTTTTACCTCCGTTTTAATCTAAAATAAATCAGACTCATCCAACAATCATTGAATCCTGTAATTTCTACCCATCAACCCCGAAACAAAATAGTTAAAATTTTAAACTATTTTTGGTCAGGTGAACACGGATCCTACGGAAAAGATCTGTTTGCCTTAAGAAAAGGATATGTGAGTTAACTGTGCCACGGTCATACATAGTGTTCCAACGTCCATATTTTTCACTATATATATTCGAACCACCAATCTACAACTCTTATAAAAACAAATTATCATCTTTCAGATCTTTGCTAAAGAAGTGTTCAAGGATAGTTAGCCACGTTTTGGTCATCATCATCATCTTACTGATTATGCTGATTTACCCTCTGCTCAAACTCCCTCGTAGAGACTTTTATTTTTTCTTAGGCATGTATGTATTTCTTATTTATCTGCTACTTTGTATCGCATTGTGCGTTTAAATTTCGGTTTAACTATACAAGGATCCGTATGCTTTTGCAAATGGATCTGTGTGTCTATTGCTCAATATGTATATAACTTCCTCTAACAAATTAGTTTTCACTTATTGACAAAGACCTCTCCAAAACTTTGTACCAACAATATGTATACACATTAAAGTTGCCTTGACTATTTGGAATACTCATCTGAGTTCCCAAATATTTAGCTTGCAATGCAATTGGTAAATCATCATAACCGAAAAATCAAATACGAGAAAATACACAGCATATGTAACTTTGCTCATTTAAATTTAAACCTAAGACCTTGCATTGGGAGAGATCCATGGGTCATAGCGATATTCATCACTTATTTCACCAAACGAGGATAATGCTCCTCGTTATATTTTACCAATTTCCACTGAGATAGGAATACCCAACTCGACCAACGATTCTCTAGATCCCTTGGATCTTACCCGACTTTATGTCAAAACAAATAGTCCAAAAATGACTACTTTTAGTTCTTAGCTTCTAATAGCCATGGACACCTTCATTTAGAAGGGGGATCCTTTCCAAAGGATCCACCAGATCCGCATAACTGATATCAAATGATATAAGAGACTCCAAACTCACTGTCTTCATTTTCTTTCACATCCAAAACATAAAGATGAACACACACTCAATACCACTCCCTCTCAAATCATTTTTGGGAACATTTCTTCTACCATTCCTCTTATCATAGTGTTAAAAATTACTTTCACATGTTATCAAAGTGTTATAAATCAAAATAATACTTTATCGTTAAATGCTTTACATATACAAACACATGTTGAAATTTTCAATATTCATCTAGGATAACATAATGTTTTGAAAAACATTATGCCTAAGAAATCATGCGCTTAGTATTCCTCTTGTTAAAAGGGAGATAAAGGATAATGTATATTCTATGCATCATTCTCTCCTTGTGACATGAACGGTTGTCTTACAAGAGATTTCATTACACCTCATTGGCTAAATGGTCTTGAATAACAAATTGTCATACAAAGCGGTGCGGGATATACCTCGACATTGACATCGTCGAGGTATGGTTATGTTGGATATACATGAATTTTATTACATGAATGTAGCGGTGAAATTGTCTTAAACCTCACTGGCTAAATTGTCAAACAAATCAGTGTGTATGTTTTAACCTTAAGCAAGTGCAAGTTAAAAACATAAATGTGGGATACGATGTCGAGGTATGGTTATGTTGCATGCAAGAGAGTAAGATACATATTGTATCTTTCAACAAGTAATTTTATCCAAGGGGATAAAATTATCAGGCTTATAAAAACATGTATTAGAATGCATTGGTCGAGAAGAGCTATGTGACTTCAAGTATGAAGTTCATTGTATGCTAATCAACGTTCGTATTAACATCACTAAGCTCATCGCTTCCTTTAACTAGAAAAACCTCCTAAACAATTTTTTTTTATTCTTGATTTGATATATAACACATAATGTTGGATGTCCACCAATTAAGGGAGGGGGGAATTCATTCACATATAGCGTTGTGTCAAACTTTATTAAGCACGCATATATGTGTTTCTTATGTCCTAAATACCAAAACGTATGTACACACCTCTTAGCTAAAACCTAGTTCATAAAACACAATTAGTGTATTTCTTTTAACCCTAACATCACTTTCTTACCTCAATAAGTCCTCAAGAGAAGAACATGCCATGTGTTCAACAACTCTTTGTGTGTCACCAATCTCTTTACTAAGTATCCCTTCTTTTATTAAATCTAGACAAAAGAACCTCTGATCCACACCTCAATCATACACAAACCTTTCAATAACAATGTCAACCATCACATTCAAATCCTATAACTACTCTTCACACTTGATAGTGAAAGTTTGTTTTAGAACCTTCAAACCCCATATCGTTCACACTAAAACTTTACAAGTAAAAAATCAATAATTGCAACAAAACTTTGTAACTATACTTCACTCTTGACCGTGGTAATTAGTTCAAGAACCTTTAATTCACACATCCATCGTACACAAAAGGTGCATCTACAAAACCCATCACTCATAATAAGATCACATAGTCATTTTTCATTTGACACATATCATGCACGTCATTGTTAGTGCAAACTATATATTAATCAAAACCGTCACTCCCAACACTTGCTCAACATGTTAGTTTATCCAAAAATTTCCATCACATGGTGTCATTCTCATTCTCATATAGGTACTTAGTGTTTTTATTTTTGCATTTTCCATAATATAACACTTTTCAAGCACTTAACATAAGAAAGCTTCTATTTATGTGTCTATTCATGAACAAGTTTCATTCGTAGATATGTCTATTTTCTTGCATCTTTTAACATCTATAAATATGCATGCATTTTACTAGCTACTTGCAATTTCATCATCACCTTCCATCACCAATTTCACTACTAATAACCACAAGTCACTTTGACAAGCACCTTAAGTGCATCATCAACCAACAAGGTCAAAACGGAAACCATTATGGTTAGCGAAAAACCTTTTACTTTTATCAATCTTGAGTCATCATTGAGTCATTCTCATAAGAAGACTCACCATGTAACTCGACACCTGTTATCAACATTGTCCAACAATACGCTACTAGGTACTCACCATCACCACCAGTACAACCTATGGAGGTTGAACCACCCATCAAACATCTCCATAATAAACGTATGCTCAACTTGATTCATTTGTATAATGAGCCACTCACATATCCCAACACTCATAAACACTTTTGTCCTTTTTGTCAAAAGATGAATGAGATCGTCAACGCATTTCGGAATGAAATATGTTTCATCCTCGATTACATCCTCACAACCTTGAATATTCTTACTCACCATAACCACTCATGATGATGCAAGTAGTAGGACTTCTTATTTTTCTATTCTAGGCATTTTTTTTCAAGTTTACTTTTCTCTTTCTAGGAGTTTAATAAACATTATACACTCTTTTGTTTTTTTTTTCTTCTCTCTTGGTTTATCCGCCCCTCTCACCTCTCCTATATTTTATCGTTTTCTGCCTTTTATCCCCACACGTTTTCTCTTCCTCTCACAAGATAATACCAACAAAACCTTGTCTTCCCAAAGGAGCCACCTACCTTCCCTGCTACCCATGTCATACGCCTAGGCCGAATCTCTCTAAAAGAAGATAACCCAACATATTCATCCAACATACCCATCTCTCTCATACCCAAATCCATGTAAGCTTTGCTTCCCAAATCCCTCTTGATACGCCGCTACCCTTCGATGGAATCCAAGGAAGATCAAGATAAACCACAAGAGAGAAACAAATCTTTCCACCAATCTATCTTGAGCTTATATCCAAGATTTGTTTGGTTTTGGAAGTAAACTATATTTGGCTTCAAACAAAGTTGGAAGATGAAAAAGCTTGGTCAAAGACTCCTCTCTTAATCCCTTCTTAAACAACTCGAATGACCAAGGACACATACAAATCAAATCTCAAACACACCACAAGAGTGATATTCTCAAGAGTGTCGAGAAGCTGTTGGGTTTGCTCGGAAACAGTTAAGGGGTTTGATTTGTGTGGGGTTCCTCGAGTTAGCTTTCATCCTCAACATTCTCTCATCTCATACTCAACAAGGTTCAATGTCCATCTCTTCTTGTAATTTTCGTTGTAATGTAAAGTGTGATAATGACATGTTAATTGGTGATGTTTTGTAAAGGTTCGAAAGACATAAGTAGAAATTTATGTTGTTGATTAACCTTATAATTTCAAGTTAGTAATAATTCCTTATGTAAACCTTGGGTTGATATGAAATATGTGCTAGAGAAAATCACCCCCTCTTTGTCGTTATAAGTTGTTCGAATAGGGACTTTGCGTATGAGCCTTGCAACAAAAGAGTTTAGTACTTCCTTGTGCCTAGGTAATGGGAAAACTTGGGTTGATTTCATGAAAGCCCACTGTGGTAAAATCTTTAGTGTCAAAAACAGTTTTGAATAAGCTAGCACAAATCTTGTGAGTCTAAGCCATGTCGAGAAGCCTCAACATCACGAGTCCAAGTCTTACTAGAATCGAACAAAACTGTGAAGTCAACCGGTTACGTTAAGTCTTACTTGTCGAAAACAACCACTCTAGCATCCTATTTACTTAGTGTCCGTTTGAGTAATATAAACTAACACACGGGATAAAGATGGAATCGTAAAATAATTGTCTAACGATGTATGAGCTCATTTACGTGAACACAATATAGGCAATATTGTTACATTTAAGCATACATGACTACATGAGTTGACATGTAAACAAGGACAATGGATATAGTGTATCCATGAGACAACAATCACTTTAAAATATGGTTTATTTAATAATGACTACGTCAACATATAACAACAATATGTAAACATTTGTATGATGTCACGTTAAGCACTATATATATTGAGATCAAATCTTGATAAATAAGTAAAGATCACCATATTATTCTATGATCCATTAAAATTGGGAGGCTTCAAACTTGACTCAAATTATTTTCTAAATACAATTAGAAAATAAAATATAATTTTGGCAAAACCATTTGTGTCAACTTAAACAAATATATACACATTTATATACTTACTAGTGGAACCTTGTAATTATTTATCAAATCAAACCTTGGATTTTAAAATCATTATAATGTCAACGCTAAAAGTATATATACTTCGTATACTTACTAGTAAAATCATTTTAATAATTTTTACAAACTAAAAGTTTAGTTTTGCTACAATTATAAAAACCATTGAACTACTTTAAGTAAGCAATACTTAAAAACGATGAACTAAAACATTGCCCTCCTTATCTAGGTCGCGTGTCGGTGCTGTTTCACAACAAACACTAAATCCCGCTTTTGGATTGCATTTTGCTAAGGTGAGTTTTCATAGCCCCACTTTTACTTGATAAACTGTTTTATACATTTTGGGGTGAGAAATATGCAAAACATTTTATGGACCAAAAGTATCACATGATTACTATTACGTGGTTTAGCCTAAGCCCTTATGTCCCTAGAGAATGCCCTTTTTCATGAACCGTCAATTCCCCATTGGGAAACGCGAATGTTATAAATAGATCTATTGAGGGTGACTCCTCCGTTCGGTTGGCCATGCTTAGGCCAAAGCGAAACGTATACCAGGTCGGAACCAAGTGTTGAGGGACAAAACACTTGCTATGGGCCCCTATATTGTATGACATCTTTTAGCATACAGAAACTGTCGTAGTATCGGTTGCATGAACTTAGAGCTAACGTAATAGACATTCATACATATATCATTATATTCGTTGTAATGATTATATGCCTTTGCTTATGGTCCAAGCTTACTATTTTAACTTAAACCTATGAACTCACCAGCTTTTAGCTGACCTTTTTAGCATATTTTCTCAGGTGTTTAATTGTGAACATGGATGCAAGGCAAGAAGCGGACAAATGGTCGTAGTAGTATTAAAGAAGTGTTTTTACACAAAAATGATGTTTTTACGTTGGGACCACTAAAAATTATGGGATGTGCCCATTTATCTAAAACAATATTGTAAGATAATGGTTTAAAATATTTTATGAAGTTAAACGGAGTATGTATTCCGTTCTTTATTACTTGTGTTATGATCCACCAATCCCGTAACGCTCCCGAATAACACGTATGCTTCCGCTAAACAAAATTTGGGGGTGTTACAGATTGCCCGTCTATGTAGGTAGCTTCACGTACCTTACGGATTTTGTGATTGTGGAGGAAATTAGAACGGCTATAGATCCTAGCTTGCCCCATGTAGTTCTAGGAAAGCCATTCATAGATAGCACCGGGATGACTTATGATTCGTCGTTAGGGATAGTTAGATTCAAGGATGAGAATGATGACGTTGCCTACCAAATGCCATTTAAGATTGAGAAATTTTCATCACTATCCAATGATGAAAAGGAACTTAAGCTATCGGTTTACTATATGAATGAGAAGGATAAAAAGAGAGGAGTAGACTATGTGATGAATAAGATATTTTGGTTCTATAAAGAATGTGTGAAACTAGGACTCGAATATAGAACCAATTGGGGGCAAGATGACTTCTTAGAAAGATGCACGATAGGACATAACTATGCCATGGAAAACCCCAATAGAGATCGTCATGAGGAAGAAGATGACGGTAAGGAAGTCACGTAGGAGCAAGACTTCGAGTCTAGCTACAAGACTCATAAATAAAGAAAAGCGCTTCGTGGGAGGCAACCCATGCTTAATTGTTTGCTTGTTTTGTTTCTTAATTTGTGTGTTTTATATCTTTTTCATTGTTGTTTATTCTCATGTTAGACTTTCTGAAAATGCTTTATTTTGTCTTTAACCTCGTCTTAATTACATATAAAGGTATTTTACAAAAAGATAAGTGTAGGGAAGATCACATAAGTTTTTAAGAACATGAACATGAGAATTACAACTAGTGAAATTGATATGTATGTGTGTTTGTTAGAGTCAAATGCTTGTATCGAGTCATAATGGATGTTTTGCAGGAATATTTCCAGGTTTTAATGATGTAATTTTTCCAGAAAAACGCAGCAGACCACTTTTTGTCCGGACAACCTGACGGCGTCAGTATTAAAGCTTGACGACGTCAGGCTATGTAGAAACAGGATAATCAGTTTTCGTTTTCTGTGCAGTTATAAATTTTTGGAAACTCCCAGGTCTTAATTTTCCAGAAAAACGGCAAACATCCATTCCACAAGCATTATATCTTACTTGCTTTCTAGTGTAGTTGTGTGTCATATATAGTTTTACCGCCGATTTTACGCAAAGGTTTCGTTGTTTTCTTATAAGTGAGCAGGTTATTTTGAACAAGAAGAAGAAACACACATTGGATGAAGCTTATTACTTATGCATTCTTCTTGAAAAAGAATTTAACCGCAACTTCACACATATCCTACCGAGCTAATCAGTGGAGTATTAGTTTCTTTTCCTTACTTACCTTCCTTTATCGTAACTTTGATACTTTCGGGGAATATGGGGACAATGTTCAGTTTAAGTGTAGGGAGGGAGAATAAAACGGGAACTTAGAAACTATTTACTCACTTGATTATTTTTCTTGTCCTTAGTAATTTGTGTAATAAACTATGAGAAATATTCGTTAGGGCAATTTTAGCACCAAATTTAAAATTTTTTATGACATTTACGAGTAAAACTTTAGTCTTAATAAAGCGTCTCATAGATAGGAATTATATGACTAGCACAAAAACCGTTTACCAATCAAATTCCACCACAAAAATGTGAGGTTCGCCCCTAGATCTTTAGGAATAAAAGCATTCATATTTAATGCTTAGAGAGTGTACCGGTGGTATAATAGATTCTAAAACTTGTTTTGTGATGCATTCTGAGATCGCTAGTGAGACTACACTTGTGTAATTAGAAGTAACTAAATGATAAGAGGCATTAGGATAACCCTTGTTTGAAACCTGTATTATAATTACATCTTCCACATCGGTTGAGTAATTACCCCACACCCTTGCGATGTACTCACCTTTATTACACGATAGCCCTTGTTAACCCTTCAGAGCCTATCCTTTTCGCGGTTCTCGTGATGTTTCGGTTTTTTCGGAATATCAATGAAGAGCATTGTTTACAGTCCACCCCCAAGTGTACACCCAAATCGCCTCAGCCTACCTTGTATGCACTTATCTTTAGTGCATTATTGTTATCATTATTTAACCCTTAGTTCAATTATCTAGTTACTTGCATGGTTGCTAAGTCGATTCATATCTTTTGTACACAGTTTTTGGACGATTGGGACTCATGGGTAAAAGTAATATTTTTAGAGTAATGGGAAAGAACGATAAATTCAAATTCCCTTTGTATACGTAATTAAATACTCCAAGTTTTTTGATCTTTTCAAATCGGGTCAATTAGTGTTATAGAAATAAAAAATCAAGTGTAGGGATGCTCCTATAAATCCCGTATATTTTGAGGTTTATCGTAGAGGATGGTAGAGTAAAAAGATATGAAAAAAAATCGAAAAAAAGAGAAAAAGAGAAGTTCGAAAAAAAAGAAAAAAATATGAGAAAAACATACGGCTACCATCCTACATCTATATTTATGTTTATGTTTTTTTTAAGTTTATGTTTGTTTTGTTTCAAGTTATCTAGTGTTAGTAAGTCGAGTCTTGGCTTAGCAACGCCACGCTTTACATGCTTGTAACATAAGATTTTTGACTTGCCACCACTAAATATCCCCTATCCAACAAAACCCTTTGTTTCCCTACCCTAAGCCTAACGTTACAACCCTTGTAAAGACCTCTTAGATAGTTGTTCCTAGGTGCTTACGCCAAAGCGGTGGATGTTTGATCTATTCTCAAGCTTATGGTAATCTATGTACTATGTCACGTAATGAGTGTTTATCTTCCATTTCCATTCATATTATATTTCATATAAACCCGAGAGATGAGAGAATCCAAACACCACTTGTGAGGTGTTAGTATATAATTTCCATGCTTGTTATGACTATTGTGGCGCTTTTACTTGTTATGAACTTTCCATTCATATTATATTTCATATAAACCCGAGAGATGAGAGAATCCAAACACCACTTGTTAGGTGTTAGTACATAATTTTCGTGCTTGTTATGACTATTGTGGCACTTTTACTTGTTATGAACTATTTTAAACTAATGCTTCATGCCCCATAACTTATAAATTGATTGGTCAAAAGCACATTTGCTTGAGGACAAACAAATACCAAGTGTAGGGATATTTGATAAGGATTTAAAAGGTACGCTTTTAGGGGGTCATTTAAGCCCTATTTTGACACATTTTATATCCGCTACTGCTTAATTTCGTTCCTTTTCACTTTTTAGGTCTTTTGGAAGCAAAATGCTGGAATGAAGCACATTTGGACGAAAAGGAGCAAAAACATGAAGAAAATGGCAAAGTCAAGATCGAAGACACTCAAAGCTGATCAACAGAACCTGACGGCGTCCCATCCAAAGGGCGATGCCGTCCCTCTATGAAGACTTGATCAACATGTGCCCACGACGGCTCAGTGGAATTTCTGATCCTAAAGCCTGACGGCGTCACGCCTAAAATATGGAGGGCGTCACTCACACTTTTCACTCCAGACGACCCAGATCTAGAACTCAGACGACGTCGCAACTAAAGACCGACGGCGTCACAACTCTCAAGTGACGCCGTCCCATCGATGACTTGGCCAAGACGAAACCCTAATGACGGCGACCTGACGGCGTCGCCTTCGCGATTGTAAATCTATATATAAAATTTGATTTTTCTAGATTTTAGGAGGTAGAATTTTGGAGAGCAAACCCTAACTCAGTTGTAGTCCGACTTGGACAATATTCTAGGGTCCCATACCTTATTTTACACATCAAGATAAGTTTGTTAATCAAATTTATCATTATGTCTACCCCGTGTTTAATTATTTGTGTGTATGCTTGCTTGTCTAACATGTCTAGCTAAATTACTTGTGTGTTCGTTTAGATCTATGAAACCTAGTTATTGATTGTTGTTAGGTTGTTTCTTGTCTTAATTGATATAAGCTTAGGAGTGTAACTAGGCTTTCGTTGTATTTAATGCATGAGTATGCTTAAGGAAGATAGGGTGCTCGGGGAAAATAACCTTGGTTTGCCGATCCCGTGAATCCTATAAGAGAGATAACCTCATGGAACTAGGGGATACGCACACCCTACGACTAATAGGAATACAACGCGTTAAGATAAAGGACGTGACAATTCAACCGACCAATAAAAGATAAATAGGGAGTAATAGTATCTAAGTGAAGACATCTTTAATCATCATACGAGCACACCTCAATTAAAAATAGCTATCCGTAGTAATTAGTTAAAATTTGATAATTAGTTAAAGTAGTGAAATCGGTAGAATTACCACCCCTCAATCAATTGCCCCGAGATTTTACCTTAGCTTTCTAAAAAAAACATAAGAAAAGATAAAAAAGAATCATCCTCAACCCCACCTTCTCGTCATAAATTTCTTTCTAGCATTCCTATTCCCCTAGAGAACGATATCAATCCCCGAGGCTTACCCCATACTACACTACAACGACTAGGTTCACTGCCTAGAGGGTTGAAAATCTTGCTCGTAGAAAAGGAGGTTTTCTCGACCCCAAACCCACGCATCACATTATCATCTTGACATCCTTCCGGTCATTGTATTCTCGACCAGAGTCTTGGTCAATTTTTATTGACTATTCCCTATAATATATCAGGATATATATTATACTTTGGTGTGAGTTACATTTGGTATGATTTACATTTGGATGCATATTATACTTTTTGGCGTAATTTGTATATTGAGTCTTCGTTTTCTCACCACCAAACGAAACGTTGATACTAAAACTTTTGAGATATTGATAATGGACTTTTGAAATTAAAGATACGAGTATTCCATGAAAACTAAGACAAGTTGTCTTTCGGAAATTACTTGCTTTGCGAGTCGTATTCTGAGATAAGCTGTATACTATTAGGTTGTGCCGATGACGTATCGTTGTGCATGTACTCTTATATCGTTGTGCCTTTCTTATGAGACTGCTGTACTTTGGTCACTAATGCCAGTTGTGATTCTTTCGTTGCTTCGTTTTGAGGTGAGTTCATGGCTCATACTTTTACTTGTTTTTGAACTGTTTTGGAGGAGAATATATGCTCGTTTTTTAACTAAATTAAATGCTTGATTGATTTGAATACGCGAATGTTTAACTTGGTTTATTGAAATGCGTGATCTAGTCTGAATACGTTTTATGTGGACACAAGTGCTTGAAAACTTTTTTGATTGGACCTGGAAATGTTTTGTGGATTATGGAAGTTATTATGCGGTTAGGCTAAGGTAGTATCCCAAATTGCCCATTTATGAACCGTTAGTTCCTGCAGGAAACGCGAATGTTATAGATAGATCTATCGGGGGTGACGCCCCGTCCAGAGTTGGTAGCACCAACTGGTCGGACGTATAGCATGCCGGATACGGTGGTTAGAGATAAACACCATTAGGGGCTTGTTTATATATTTGTATTTTGAGTGTCAGTTGCATGACTTAGCCTGCGTAAAAGATAACTTGTACGATTTTAACCTGGTCCAAGTTGTTTTTTCATGATTATTTTGTGGGTATTGGTTTTGATATTTTGAGCTAGGCATGTTATGCCTTGATTAAATTCGACTTGTTGTGAGAAATATTTTGCACTTGAAAACATTGTGGTCCACATTACTATTTTACGAAAGGTAAATTATCTTTTCTCGACATTGTGGGTGACAAAATGGTTGAAAAGCTCTCTTTTGGAACTCGAACGTTTTACGCAAACCTATGAACTCACCAACCTCGTGTTAGCACTTTTATCATGTATTATCAGGTATTGAGGTGATAGTTTACTTTTGGAGGCACTTGGGCGATGGCATGGCATGGTCATAGACGACTCTGATATTCGTATTTGGGACCACTTATTTATTATGGGTCTGTATTCCCGCATTAAATTTGATTATAAACTTTGATTTATATTGAATAAATGAGTTTTTTTTATGAAAACTCGTTATTCTATACTGGTGTTGTGATACCAATTAGTGGCACCCATGACTAGTATGCTTCCGCTGAACCCAATTGTTGGGGTTGTCACAGAGATTTTGAGAGCAAATATTACGATATTTAATCAATACAGTCTCGTATGTTTTGTTTATGACAAACATGTAACTTTTAATACATAACGTAAAATGTACAAGTTACTCAAATCGTATTTTGTCTCAACGTACAATCATCTACACCTCTCGACGTCTCGAGTCCTTTTATGCTACAACACAAGTTCGAATATATTTATTATGTTGCATTATGATAAAGCCCCTTAACAAACCATTAAGATTGTTTAAAATACATTTTTGAGTCATTAAGTAACTAAAAGGTTAATCATTCTTTTTCGAACCTCACTTTACATTTTGCATTTACAAGTATTTTTACATCTTTCGTAAAATATCTACTAACAAATATATTTATTTGTACAAGTAAACTAATTATATTTTTCATACAAATACTAAAGTTTACTTACATTAACAAAATTCATTTTATTTTGTTAAACATCAACTAGACATTTTAATTTACAAAAGGTTACTTATACTTATAAACATATACACGTTTACTTTTTTATTTAAAGAAATTCAAAAGTGTTTTACCTCATGCATGACATCAACTTAGAGTTGACTTTCTTGAATTGTCACATTAAGAATATTACCAGATTTGGGAAGATCCTATATATATTTTGGAAAGATTTTCTAACAAAATCCAAGTGAGATTCTATCTGTCAGACCCCGCGGTACCCTTCTTCATAACAGACAGAACCCTTCAAAGGGTACTTTAGGATCCGCGAGTCTGACAGCGAGTTTGCCTATGAATAGTGGCAATTTGATCTCACCTGAACTCATCTTTTAAAAATCCTTTTCACACACTTTATCTATACCATATTACACACATTTAGATCCATAGCAACAAACATGAAACACCTTTATTAACATCTGATCAAAATGTTTCTAACATTCATTTTATTGTAAGCTTACTTCCATGATGATCAACCAAAGCAATCTTAGAGACCGTGTTATCAAAATCCACCAAAGCACATCCACATATGAAGATTCAAGGTCACTTGTCATCTTCATTCATTTAAGACTTCTTATTTAAGAAGATTATTTAGATTAGGCATTCATATCTATTAGACATTTGTTTCTTAGATCATCATTGTATCATCACCATACATACACCAAACTATATTACTGTTTGTTATGTTGGGCCATAAAACATAACGAGTTTGGTTATATCCGAAGAAGAACCAGTGTTTAGCTTTGTACCAGATAAACTATAAAATTAATTATGTTGGTTCTACCTCAAACTTGAACTCGGCATTTAGCTTGATATCGGAAAAAGTGTAAGCGACGTTGTAAGGTTTTTTCCCACTGTTATGGGAGCTTGCTGACTTAGTGAAGTAACTCTCGAGTTAGGTACTCGTGTACTGGAATAGCGCATAGAGGAGCTCCGTGACCGATCCACTATAAATTACCGTGTCCGGTTTGCGCTTATTTTACTTATTGCTTTACTTTTATACTTGCATTATATTATTACTTTGCGCTCTTGTTTATGGTTTATATTGAAGGTTTGATGATATGTTCTCTTGTGCGAAATACCCTATTGGTATAGTTTAGTATTTAAAATGTCACTTTACATATTTCGTAACACTTGATCGGCAATTTGATACAACAATTAAAGATTTTAAACGAAAAAGTATTCACCCCTCTACATTTTCCACAGCCCCGACACCATTTTTTTAATGAACTGCTAAAAACCAGAGGTTTACAAAACCAAACTGGCGGTTTTATCAAAATGACCTATGATGAGTGTCTAAATACTCATCATTTTTGTATAAAATAAACTGCAAAATCATCTGAAAACGCTCAGAAACACATCAAAATGATCAAAATATCACAAATCAGTGTTTTATGTGTTTTAAATGCAAAAATATCAAAATCAGATGAAAAACGTTTCAAATTTGCAAAAATTGCAGTTTCAGTCCCCCAACTTTCAAAAATTGTCAAAAACAGTCCCTGAGTCAAAATTTCAAAAGAAAAGTCACCAAAGGTCCTTTTAAAATCATAAGTTGTCAAATTTAGTCCTTTGGTGAAAAATATGAAAAGTTTGAGAAAATTACAAAAATAGTCCTTCAAGTTTCAAAATTGGCAGAAATGGCCCCTGGAAAATGGCAAATTGGCAAATTTGGTCCTTGTACTTTTTGAAAGTGTCATTTTCAGTCCTTGGAAGAAACTTTGTTGAATTGGCAGCCCAGGTCCCTGAATTTTCAGAAGTTACACTTTAGGCCCTTGAGTTATAAAACCTTTAATACACCATTTTGGACCCTTTCACACTTGGACCCCCTGTCATTTATCCCATTTGACCCCCCATTTTAATATTACCCTGCCCTGGTCAACCCTTGCAGTCAAACAAACCCCCCTGTTTTCCCTCCACCATGTCTCCTTCTCAACCACTGTCTGCAAGCTCAAGCTCCCACCATCCCCTAGCTCACCTTCACCTTTTCCTTGTCCCCCCACCTCAAAACAATTCCAAGAAGCATTAAATGATCCTAAACCCATTCCACTCAACCTAAACTGCTAAAGTCCTTCTTGGCGCCAAAAATTCAATCCACGGCCAAAATGATCCCAAGATATCCAATGGTCCAAAATATTGGTGGGAAGTGCTCAAAGTCAAGAAGAAAGAAGCTTGGGTATAAAAGAAAAGAGAGAGAAGCAAGGAAGGCAGTAGTATAAATATTAGCTTCTTGTAGCCAAGTTTGGCATTAGGATTATTAGGATTTAGTTTTCTTTTAAAAGTTTTAGTTTCTTTTTCAGTATTGTAATTTACTTTTCAAGTTAATGAAAATTTCTTTTCTTCACTGTCTTTCATTTTTTGCTTATTTAAGCAAATAAGCACTTTAGTGCTTATTTACTCCTTACTTGTCCTTATTTGCTTTTAAGTTACTATCCAAGTTTCTAAAGTAGTTATTACAAAAGAAAAATCCTAGTTTAGTTTGAAAAAATCAGTTTTCCAAAATTTAATACCCATTAAGGGGTGTTTGGTTTAAGCTTATCTTGGGTCTAAAAATAGCTTTCTACCCACTTTGACTCTGTTAGGAATTAGAAATTCCCAGTATTAAAGAGTCGGTCACCTCAAGTATATGTAATCGTTAGAAAGCTCGTAGTCGTAGTCATTTTAAGTTAAGTAGTATTTAGTTAAGTAACACCGTGGAGGACGGACGGGTCTTTACCCACTGTATGCCTGATCCACAGCCCATAGTGTGGCGATTTGTGTAAGACTATAAATACT
This sequence comes from Chrysanthemum seticuspe, assembly GCA_019973895.1. Taxonomy (NCBI): domain Eukaryota; kingdom Viridiplantae; phylum Streptophyta; class Magnoliopsida; order Asterales; family Asteraceae; genus Chrysanthemum; species Chrysanthemum seticuspe. The sequence goes on from BPTQ01000006.1 coordinate 187,957,974, forward strand.
CTCTACCTCCCAAGGTAGAGAGTTGGAGCTCATAATAATATCTTTCACTTTCTCTCACTAAGTTCCCTAAACCTCTAACTTTCTCTCTCTAGAATTTCATCTTATTCGCCACCTTGTGTTATGGTTTGATGTGTATGTGAAAAGTTATATCTTACAATTGGTATCAAGAGCCATGGTTAGATCATATCTTGCACATCTTTGGATTTATAGTGGTTTTTAGGTGGTTTTTGAGTTTGAAAAAGTTTAGTGGTTTTTGCATCATTTGGTTGATTTCTTGTGTTAAAGTTTGAATTTTGTTGGTACTTTTATGTTTAGAATCATCAAAAGTGTTTAGGTTTTCATTTGGTAAGCTTGAATCATCTTGGTTGGGTTGTTTTTGGATTGAAAAGTGAAGGTTATTTGGTTTTTCAAGCTAGCGACTTAGCTCTCGGACTTGTTTTCTTGGTAGCGACTTACTTCATAGTTTTGTAGCGACTTACAGTTATAAAAGCTAGCGAGTTAGAGCTAGCGAGTTAAAGTACAAGTAGTGGAATCTCCACTACGGTTAGCGACTTGTGGTAGCGACTTAGTCTGTAGCGAGTTGCTCTTTAGCGACTTGCATATCTAGCGACTTGTGTAGCGAATTACTGCACAAATTTGGCTAGCGACTTAGTCTGTAGCGAGTTACTACTTAGCGACTTGCTTTTCTGTTGGCGACTTGGGACTCTAGCGACTTAGACGTGTAGCGAGTTAAGGGTTAGCGACTTAGTGCACTAATTTCTAGCGACTTAGTGCATTATTTGGTAGCGAGTTAGCACTTTATCATCTAGCAACTTGAGTGATTGTTTACGGTTTTCTCTTGATTTAGTAAAATCCCGTGAAAGAATCTATTTCCCGGTTTAATCATAGAGTTATAAAATCCCGTATAATCTGTTAACATGTCTACCAACATTCCCACTGTTCCCACTGTCATCTCCACTGTTGCCGAGGATGTTCAAGCAGCTGGCTCAGATACTCGTCCACCAATGCTTGACAGAACTGACTACGATTCTTGGGCTCAACGAATCAGATTGTATTGCCTTGGAAAGGAAAATGGTGTAAACATTCTCAAATCCATTGATGAAGGACCATATCGGGTTGAAACAACTAGAGACATACTTGATACTAATGAAGATGGTACTCCTGTCTACGGAATGGACAGACCTAAGATGTACAATGAGCTTGATAATGAGGAGAAAAAGAGATTCGATGCAGATATCAGGGCTTCAAACATTGTTCTTCAAGGTCTTCCTAAAGACATCTACAAGCTGATCAATCATAACACTGATGCAAAGGCTGTTTGGGATAACGTTAAGATGCTTCTCTCAGGTTCAGAATTAACTATGGAAGACAGGGAATCCCAACTCTATGATGAATTTGAGCACTTCAAGATGAAACCAGATGAGAGTGTTTATGAGTACTATGTGAGATTTCATAAGTTAGTGAATGACATGAGGAACATCAAGATGACCATGCCTAACATTCAGTTGAACTCAAAATTTGTGAACAACATGAATCCCGAATGGCACAAGTTTGTTACCGCTGTGAAGCTCACTAAAGGATTGAAGAACACAAACTATGAGCAACTCTATGCCTTCCTCCTTCAGAATGAAAGACATGCCATGTTTGAAAAATTGATTCTCAATCAGTTCAAAACTAACCCAGGAGAGACAAGCTCGTCTAATGATTCAACTGCCTTCTACTCAAACATTGGAATCACAACCAAAGCATCACAAGTCATTCCCTTGGGTAATGGTAATCACAAACTCATCCCTGATCCTCAGTTCAAACAAGCTGATGCTGATGCACACGTGGGTAACATCATTAATCAACTTGCTCTTCTCATTAGTCAAAACATGAATTCTCTTCCACAAACCAACAACAACCTCAGAACTGCATCTAACCCACATAATCAAGCCACTATTAAAGATGGAAGGATCGTGGTGCAACCAGTTCAGGAAAGACAGTATGAACAGGGACGAGGTGGAGCTGGGAGAGGTTATGTTGGAAACCAGAATCGAGGAAGGAATGGTAACCCAGGTCAAGCTAAGCCAATCAAATGCTTTAACTGTGGTGGTGAGGGACACTTTGCAAGGAACTGCACATCTCCAAAGCGTCCACAAAATGCCGAATACTTCAGAGATAAGATGTTGCTGGCTCAAGCTCAGGACAATGGTGCTACTTTGAATGAAGAGGAACTGCTGTTTCTTGCTGAAGGCAATGCCAAGACCTATGATGCAGATGTAGATGAGCAGCCCATTCAGGAGATAGGTCACAATCATCAAAATGCCTTTCAAGTCGGTGACTGCGATGCTTACGACTCTGATGTGGATGATGGACCTACTGCACACACAATATTTATGGCTAGCATCTCTCCCATGGTGTCTCCCAAGGTCACTTCTTCACCACAAGCTGGCCCATCAAAGGACAAACTCATCTCTGAGGTATTAAAGCTATATGATGATGCTGATGTGCAACAGATGCATGACAAAGTACAACCAACCGAAACTTTTGAATCAAATATTGAAAATACTGGTAATATCAATATTGTCCCATATGATCAATACGTGAAACAAAGTGAAAGTGAAGTTGTACCTAGTGATGCATCTTCTGCAGTCAACAATGACTATGTCTTTGATGAATACACTGCATGTGCTCCTGATGATTCCATTATCTCTGAACTAAATGCCTATAAGGAACGTGTTGCCATTTATGAACAACGTGCAAAATTTGAGTTGACCACTCGTGAGCAGGAAATGGATGACCAAGTGCGTACAGTAATTAGAAAAAGTAATTTTAGAGAAGAAGTATTGAAACAAGAATTAAATTCTTTGCAAGAAAAACTTTCTAAAACAGCTAAGCAAAAACAAGAACTTCAAGAAAACGTGAAAATGCTTAAGCAAGAATTTAATGTAAAAGAATCAAAGCTCTTAAGAGATTTTTCTAATCTGAAAACTTTGAAAAACAAACTTGAAAACAAGTTGTACATACAAGGAAACACCATTCAGACTGCTCACATGGTCACCAAACATCGAGTCTTAAGCGATAAGCATAGCATTCCCCTTGTTGAGGAACCAAATCCAGAGGTAATCAAAAAGGCTAGAAATGCTCATAAGGTGATTTATGATGGTAATGAAATTCTTAAGCCTAGGCAGAAACCTAGTTGCGTTGAGTGCACTGAGGAAGATAAGAAATCAGATGAAGTCACTAGGGAAAGGATGAACAAAAAACTAGATGACCCTAAATGCAAAGAGAAAAAAATAATTATCTCTCCTCACGATTACAAAAAGGAAAACTGGATTGCATTAAACAAGTTTAAGCCTCAGACTTTGTTGACTCCCGAACAAGTCTTCTGGAAAATGGATTTAGATAAGCAGAAAGCCGAAAATATTGTAGAAACAAACCCTCCCCTTCGGAAAATGCCTAGAGCAACTGTGTATCCTCCTAATACACCTATGCATCTTGTACCTAGAACAATTGCCACTAAAAGCAAGACATTAATTAGCCAATACGTTATATTCCAACTATTTGTTGATTTTGAAAAAACTTGCAAGAAAAGGATCACTCCCACTGGTATAACTGAAGGTGAAAGAGGTTTTGAACAAATGAAAGAATGTTATTTAACTGAGGTCATGCCCTTCTTTAAACTTCTAAAAGATCACTTTGAGAGTCTTAAAAAAGGGGTAGAAGCTGATATTAAAGGTATGGAAAAGGAATTTGATGCAATGGTTGCTGAAGTTAGTGATTATGAGCGTGCACTAAAATATAATGAGATTGAGAGAAAGAACTTGCATACATTAAATGAGAATCTTATTACTGAATGTGTTGCTCAAGATGTGTTTTTCACTGCTTCAAATTGCTCTATTAATGCTTCCAAATTTCATGAATTATCTGTGGCCCTGAAAGTCTCCCATGATCGTGTCATTGAGCTTGAAAAAACTAATTCTAAACTAAATGAGAAAATTGAACTGGATGATCATGACAATTTGGTTAAACATTTTTCTAAACTAGAAGTTGAGTATTTTAATCTACAACTAAAATATCAACATCTCAAAGAAAATGTCAAAACTTCAAATATCAAGACATCTTCAGATGCTCCAGAGTTTGATGCAGTTTTTCAAATTAACAAACGAGATGAACAGATTCAAGCTCAGTGTAACACGATCAGAAAGTTGAAAGCCCAAATCTCTCAATTAAAGGGTCAAACGAACAATATGACAGGCTCCCAAATGCCTCCTTCTTTAGATTCTCAGAATTCTCAAACGTTTCATCTTCAAAACCTAGTAAATGCTTTACAAAAGGAAAACGAAAGTTTTCTAGAAGAGAATGAAAAGGTTAAACGTCATTTCAATGAGTTGTTTGAATCAATTAAAGTCACTCGTAACAAAAACAACGAACAAATAACTTCATTGCAAAAGGAAATTGAGAATCTGAAGAGTCAGATAAAAGGGAAAATGCCAATGATCAATGAGGAGAATGTTGTATCTAAGGTTCACTCTGGCAATAAATCTGCTTTATCTGTGACATATGTCCCCCCTCACCTAAGGAACAACAAACTTGCCATTCAAACATATTTCTCATCCCTCAAGGATTGCTTAGAATGCCTGCGTGAGATTGTTGAAGAGGATAAGCTAGAGAAACCTCATGATAATGCAATTGGACATGCATGCTCATATGCCAAACGATCTCAAGAAATCTTAGAATGCTTGATCACCATATGCCCAAAGACATTAGGTGAGAGAGTTAACCCTTTGATTCCATGCTCAATGCCTAAGGCCAAATATGAGATGCACTCGATTCCCAATGTTTTGAATGAGAGTTGTAGTGTACCCTTGAGTAGTTCAGATTCTAGATATGTCAATGCTAGGAAAGTGAACTCTAATGTGCCTTCTAGGAGTACCAATCTCAGTACATCTAGCTTTATGAAAGTGAACCGTAGTGCACCTGCATGTAGTTCAGATCCCAGCACATCTAAACAGGTGGTGCAAAGAGTAGTAAAACAAACTAATGTTCCCATTCCCTCTACAGGAGTAATCAGTGACATTAAAGGGAGCAGGTCAAAGTCTCAAGACAATACAAGGAATGATAGGACCTCTCAAGCTAAGAATGTGCACTGGAAGAAAGTAGAAGAACAATCTAGGAACCTTAAGTTTGAATCGAATAAAACGAATCGTGTTGATTCTAGTATTAGCCATAAGCGTACTGTAATTAATTCGAATTCTGATACTATTTGCAAACCTTGTACTGATGATTGCTTGAATTCTGTTTCTAATCATGGATGTGATGTCAATGCTTTGCCTAATGATGTTAATTGTCCAGTTAATATTGTTAATGCTAAAATTCATGCTAAAAAGGCTAAAAGGCAAAAGCGAAAGAAAGTTAGAAAACAATGGAAACCCACAGGAAGAACATTCAGCAGAATAGGTTCTTATTGGATACCTGTTGGTCATAAGACCAATCAGATAATGCCCACTAGAAAATGGATGCCTACTGGTAGAACTATTCCCTTAAGAAGTGGTCACACTGTAAACAGGACTAATACAGACACTAGTATTGCATCTACACATAATGATTCCATTACCTCATTGTCTGATATGAATGCTTCTATTTCTGATGTGGGTGTTCCAACTGTTGCTACTAACCAAATGGAACCCATTCTTGCATGGGGATCCCAATTATCCAGTTATCCATTCTTGTCTGTGTTCAACTGCAGATCGTTCAAATCGTTCTGTGGTACCTGGACTCAGGCTGTTCCAAGCATATGACTGGAGACCGGTCACGGCTCATGAACTTCGTGAGCAAATTCATCGGGACTGTTAGATTTGGTAATGATCATTTCGGTGCTATTATGGGTTATGGAGATTATGTTGTTGGCGATAGTGTCATCTCCAGAGTGTATTATGTGGAAGGTTTAGGTCATAATCTGTTATCTGTTGGTCAATTCTGTGATTCTGATCTAGAAGTAGCCTTCAGAAAACATACCTGCTTTGTTAGAGATCTTAATGGTAAGGAACTGTTAAAAGGAACTCGTGGCTCAAACCTTTACACTATCTCTATCGATGACATGATGAGAGCTTCACCAATCTGCTTGTTATCAAAGGCTTCAAAAACAAAGTCATGGTTATGGCATCGTCGTCTCAATCACTTGAACTTCGGCACCATCAACGATCTTTCCAGAAAGGACTTAGTTGTAGGTTTACCTAGACTAAAGTATGAAAAGGATCATCTTTGTTCAGCATGTCAATTGGGAAAAAGCAAGAAGTATGCCCATAAACCCAAACCTACTAACTCTGTCACAGAAGTTCTTCATATGATTCATATGGATTTATGTGGACCAATGAGGGTGCAGAATATCTTTGGGAAGAAATATGTGTTAGTTGTGGTTGATGATTATTCTAGATTCACCTGGGTCAAGTTCTTAAGGACAAAGGATGAAACTCCTGATATCATCATCAAACTCATCAAACAGCTGCAGGTTAGACTAAACAAGACTGTCAGAATTATCAGAACAGACAATGGAACTGAGTTTGTCAACAAACAACTTAGTGAATTCTATGAAAGCGTTGGAATCAGCCATCAAAGAAGTGTTCCACGAACCCCTCAACAGAACGGTGTAGTTGAAAGACGAAATCGTACTCTTGTTGAAGCTGCTAGAACAATGCTGATCTACTCAAAGGTTCCAATGTTTCTCTGGGCTGAAGCAATTGCCACTGCATGTTACACACAAAATCGTTCCCTGATTCACACCATTCATGGAAAAACTCCATATGAACTTGTCCACAACAGGAAACCCAATCTATCTTTCCTTCGTGTGTTTGGTGCCTTGTGCTATCCAACTAATGAGGGTCAAGACTTGGGCAAACTTAGAGCTAAAGCTGACATTGGAGTATTTGTAGGATATGCACCAAACAAAAAGGGATACCGAATCTACAACAAAAGAACCCGAAATATCATGGAAACAATTCACGTTACGTTTGATGAGCTGACCGGTCAAATGGCTCCTGGACACTCCAGCTCAGGACCCGCACTTCATAACAGTCCTATTGGTTCATCCCTTGTTCCAAACTCCTCTCAAGAAACACCATATGTACCTCCATCTGAAGATGATGTAAAGAAATTGTTTGATCCAATGTTTGATGAACTGTATGAGTCCACTACTAATGAGGTGCTGATCCCTACAACAGAGGATGCTCAGATTCCAGTAAATGAAGTCAATCCATCAGTTTCAATATCTGTAAGTCAAGAAGCACCTGCTGCTGATCCTTCAGTCTCATCAACAAATCATCATTCTTCAAATGTACATCATGGAAATGTTTCTGGCATCAATGATGAAGTTAATCCCTTTGCGACTCCTGAAGATGCTCCATTTGAAAACATATTTGCTACTCCTGAATCATCATCAGAACCATCTTCTTCAGAAGACATCGACTCAGCTACTTCAGTTCCTCAACAAATGCCACATGAACACCTCAGAAAATGGACTCACGATCATCCATTAGACAACATCATTGGTAATCCCTCTCGCCCTGTATCAACCCGGAAGCAACTCGCAACCGATGCCTTATGGTGCTTCTTCAACTCCGTACTATCTAAGATCGAACCAAAAGATGTTAAAACTGCTATGAATGATGATAGCTGGTTCAATGCTATGCAAGATGAAATTCATGAGTTTGATCGTCTTGATGTATGGGAGTTAGTACCTGCTCCGGACTGTGCTATGATTATAGCTCTAAAATGGATCTTCAAAGTAAAACTTGATGAGCATGGTGATGTGTTGAAGAACAAGGCTCGATTAGTTGCTAAAGGATATCGTCAAGAGGAGGGTATAGACTTTGAAGAATCTTTTGCTCCAGTTGCTCGAATCGAGGCAATCAGAATCTTTTTGGCTAATGCTGCTAGCAAGAACATGGTGGTATATCAGATGGATGTAAAGACGGCATTTCTGAACGGAGATCTTAAGGAAGTTGTCTACGTAAGCCAACCCGAAGGATTCGTGAACCAAGAGCATCCTACTCACGTTTATCGTCTGAAGAAGGCTCTTTACGGTTTAAAGCAAGCTCCAAGGGCATGGTATGATACACTATCAAAGTTTCTTCTATCAACCGGATTCATCAAAGGAGCAGTTGATCCTACATTGTTCACCAGGAAGTCAGGCAAACATTTGATTCATGTTCAAATTTATGTTGATGATATTATTTTTGCCTCGACTGACCCAATGGAATGTGATCGTTTTTCAAATGAAATGAGTTCAAAGTTTCAAATGTCAATGATGGGACAAATGTCATTTTTCTTGGGATTACAAATTTCTCAAAGTCCCGGAGGCATTTTCATAAATCAATCTAAATATGCAACAGAGATTTTAAAGAAATTTGGATTTGATTCAAGTGACCCTGTTGACACCCCCATGATTGACCGAACCAAACTAGATGAGGACCTCTCAGGGATCATGATTGACCAAACTAAATATCGAAGTATGATTGGATCCCTGATGTATCTCACTGCTAGTAGACCAGACATTTTGTTCTCTGTGTGCATGTGTGCTAGATACCAGGCTAAGCCTACCAAAAAGCACCTTGAAGCAGTTAAACGGGTCTTTCGGTATCTCCAAGGAACCATCAATATGGGACTATGGTACCCGAAAGACACCGGTATGTCACTAACGGCCTATGCAGATGCTGATCATGCAGGTTGTCAAGATACACGTCGAAGTACGTCAGGAGGTGCTCAGTTTTTGGGTGATAAGCTTGTGAGCTGGTCTTCAAAGAAGCAAATGAGTACTTCTATTTCCTCTACAGAGGCTGAATACATAGCCATGTCATCTTGTTGTGCTCAAATCTTATGGATGAGATCTCAATTATCTGACTATGGCTTTGAATTCAACAAAATCCCTCTGTACTGTGATAATAAAAGTGCTATTGCTCTCTCATGCAACAACGTTCAACACTCAAGAGCAAAGCATATCGACATTCGACATCATTTCATCAGGGAACAAGTGGAAAAAGGTGTAGTGGAACTATATTTTGTGAGGTCTGAATATCAGTTAGCGGACATCTTCACCAAAGCTCTTCCAAGAGAACGTTTTGAGTTTATTCTTCCACGTCTTGGTTTGAAAAGCCTTCAACCAGAAACTCTCAAACGTCTTCAGGAGGAAGACGAGGAGTAAAGGTCTATCTTCATCTATCTCTTGTATATATCTATTCGAAAATCAAAATACAAAATTATAAAACTTTCAAAATCCATAAAAATCTGAAAAAGTCGAAAAATCTTCAAAAAATATTGTCATTTTTGTCATGTTTCTTTCCGGTTCGATTATATCTACGGTCTTTGAGCTGTCATTCAAAGAATGACACGGGATTTTAGATGTTGTTCGAATTTAAAAAAAAAAAAAAAAAAAAAAAAAAAAAAAAAAAAAAAAAAAAATTGAGAGAAAGAGAAAATGGTTTATTGTCATTTTCAGGCAATAACCCGGTTTTAAAGAAAGAACAGAGCCATGTTTTACCATGTTTTCAAATTCTATGCTCTGATTCTATAAACATTTATCTGCTGAAAACTAAATGCTCTGAAAAATAACTCAATCTCTATTTTTGATAATCATCTGGACTTATATGTCAAAATCTCTATCTCTCAATCAACAACCTACGTCATTGATTGAGGGGGAGAATGATTTCAATTAAATTAAAAAGTTATTTGGCATTAAATTGTTTTCAAAAGATATACATGCAAGTTTTATAAATGGAGTTTAAAGTCTTTAAATCTGATCCATATCAGTTAAAACACTTTCACAATCAAGTCACAATTCTCCTTAAAAGCTTTCAAAATCAATTTAAATCTATACGAGATCACAAATCTCAAATGATTTGATAATTGTGATCGGGGGAGAATGTGTGATTTAAATTGGATTTAAACTGATAATCAGGTAAATGGTTATAAAAGAATGTACATGCTGTCCTTCTCACATGTGACAAACGATTTCAATTTTTCAATGCACATGTTGAGGGGGAGCATCTATCTTAAACCTTTGATTTAAAACGTGATCATTCATCCTAATGTGCAGGTTCCCTCTAGTATGTGCAAAACTCTTTTCAAACCTCGAGGCACATATTGAGGGGGAGCAAAAATTCATGGAAACCTCATCCTTCCCGGAAATGCTATACCAACTTGATCTATTGAGGGAAGTGATGTTGATATCTTTTAGAAAATGGTAATCAAAAGAAGTAAAATTCTTTCTCTTGCCTCCGTGTGCAAAACATTGTCAATACTTGATGCACATGTTGAGGGGGAGTTCTCGTTCTAAAAATATCAAAAACAATTCAGGTACAAAAAGCTTTGATAATATATCACAAGTATTTGAATTGTTTTTCAAATGGTTTTCAATTGGATCCAATGGCAGATGAACAATACCAAATTGACCGACCAACTTTACTTTATGTACGGTGATATAAGGATGATAAGGTTAGGTATTGGTTCCCATGATCCGCCAGAACCGGAGGGATCTACCCAGGGACAATCCACTAGTTAGTGTAGAAGTCCTTAGGTATGATGATAAAAGGAGAAAAATGAGATAAGGGAAGAGTGCGGACTATGACTGAGCTAGTACTGGAATAAACCCAACAAGGTTCTAGCTATGAAGTCTCGGTAAGCACTGAAGGGGTTGAAGAATTAAAAAGAATTGAATGAAAATAGGGTGAAAACAAATAGCCCTCCATTAATTCAACCTTAGGGCAGAAACCGGGTTCAATTCATATACTACTGATGGTAACATCGGTATTGAAGAAAAGACGTCATGGACCCAGTGACGCACTGCACTTCAACTTTCCAAACCACTCAAGTTCCTCTTAAAAGGGCTTGTTTCATTCTCACGGGGAACCGACATTATCTATCGACTTTCTCTTAGAGATGGTTGATATTGAAGAAGGAGACCCTCTCCCTAGTCTCCGTTATAGGATCCAAATATGCACAAATTGAGTCTAGAGCCACGAGATCATCAATAAATCTCATTAGGACACTTTCAATGAAGACTCTCTGTTTCACACAATGTGGAAAGAGAGATTATATCTTGAGTCCTACGCATTATCCTTGTGGTATTGCCAGAACATCTGAGTGATGTGTTTACATATTCACAATGAAGATGGAAAGCCTTCTGGAGCCAACATCAAACAAGCTCCTGGTAGGTGGCATGTGAGATCTATTATATAGATCAACCATGTGACAACTGAACAGAAACAATGGGGCGATTCAATCTCTTGAATCAATCCTGGTTCAGGTTATGGATTGACGGATGCCTTTGAAAAACCGGTCGTTGTGCTTAATAAACTCTTTTCTCTAGCACATCGACTATGTACTCATTTTTCAAACCAAAAGGTATTTTTATGATTGATAATTGATTTTCAATAAAACCTTCGTTGTATTGCAAAAACAATTTCTATTGAACAATACACGATTGTTTTTCAAATCTCTTTTCATCAATCAGTGGACTTAAAATTCGCTGGTTCACTCACTCCGTGTTGTCTTCTTTGAGATGTTCCGGTTTGAGAACAGCTAGAACAGCTGCGAAACCCTGTCAAGGAGATTCTTTGGAATCCTACCTGATCACAGGCAGTACTTGTACTGATCAACGGGGAACCGTGGGCCGTGTACCTCAATTCATCGAAAGTGATCAAAGACACTTTCGTGCGATTTGTTGCTAACTGTTGTATGCAGGTACGCCCGATGTTTGCAGCTGATCAGAATGAAGCGGTCAATCCATAGCCGCATGCTCACTTAACACATTCATCTCAAAAGAAATCATGATTAGTGCATCAATGACTCTGATATTTTCACTCCATGCTTCTGCTACGCTGCTGCCAATATCATGATTCAACAAATGCTTCCGCTACTCTGATGAGAAGATATCATGATCCAGAATGTGAGCATGTCGGTCCCAAAGTCACAACACCACAATGGAAGTCTCAGAGATTATTGATTGCTGATGATCTCAAATGATGGCTCAAAATTATCATCACGTGGATCAGTAAAAGACCTCCACTTGGAATAACCAAACATGCATTGTGAAGAATCAATGACTACGAGCTCAAGTACAAAGGACTACATCAAGAATGCAAGAACTATGTTTAATGTATTATCTATTTGTATTCAATGTAATTTTGGTACATGATTGAGGTGACCTCCCTTAGGGGGAGATTGTTAGGAATTAGAAATTCCCAGTATTAAAGAGTCGGTCACCTCAAGTATATGTAATCGTTAGAAAGCTCGTAGTCGTAGTCATTTTAAGTTAAGTAGTATTTAGTTAAGTAACACCGTGGAGGACGGACGGGTCTTTACCCACTGTATGCCTGATCCACAGCCCATAGTGTGGCGATTTGTGTAAGACTATAAATACTCTCTACCTCCCAAGGTAGAGAGTTGGAGCTCATAATAATATCTTTCACTTTCTCTCACTAAGTTCCCTAAACCTCTAACTTTCTCTCTCTAGAATTTCATCTTATTCGCCACCTTGTGTTATGGTTTGATGTGTATGTGAAAAGTTATATCTTACAGGCTCTCAAAGTCAAAGTGGGTTAAAGTCTAGATAAGTTTTAAAGTGGTATTTAGTTTGGATTGCCAAGTGTACAAGTTTTGAAAACAAAAAAAACAAGCTCACCTGACCTCCTGTCTTACTGTCACAAACAGCAGCCTAGGCTGCTGTTTCACCTCTTTTTCCAGCTTATTTTTAAGCCAAAACCTTGTCCAAAGTGCTTTTCTCACATTTTCACATACCCATCTCAACATTTGTTTAGCTTATTTGTCACTTAAGATCATTTTACTTAGTTAAATCTTGCTCTAAAAAGTCTGTCAAAACCATTCTGTCACTGTTACTGTAGCAGCTGCATAGTTTTTCGTTTTAGCTTATTTAGTTGTCCCTTTAGCTTATTTCAGGTATCTTTAGTGCTTATTAGTCCCATAGGTTAAATTAGTTTGCTTATTAGTGCTTATTTAGCTCCTTAGCATAGCTTATCAATTCCATTTTATGCCATTTTTCCTTTTAGCTTAAGTTTCTTTTAAGTTTAGCTTATCATCAAAACTGCTTATGCTCCCCTTTTTTTGTTGCTTATTTCCTGCAACTCTTAGCTTATAAAGGTTCCCAGAATAGTTGCTTAACTCATTGCTTTTCAAAGTTGCTTATCTTGTTGCTTATTAGGCTTAAATTTTGCATAAAGGGTGTTTGTTTTGGCCACTGTCTCCACTGTTGTGAATAAGCAGTAGCTAACTGCTTATTCTGTTGGCTTGGTAAAAAGTCTTTTCACAAAAAAGTCTTATTTTCATCCTATAATTAAGTTTCAAAAAAGAAAATTTGAAAAAAAAAAATGGTTTGCAAAAAGGTGCAGGGGTGGGATTCGACCCCCTGACCTCTTGCACACGACCACAACACCACACCACATAACCAACTGCCCTAGGGTCTTTTCATGTTTAACTTTGCAATACTTTATATTTAACTAGCAGTTTCAGTTTTAAAGCTTACTAGCTTATTAGCTTATTAGTTGCTTATTTCATATAGTAGTGTACCTCTTTTTTATTTTTCTCAAAACCAGTTTTACTCAAAGTATTTTCTGAGAAATTTTCAGATTTTTATAAAATCATTTAGTATTTTTTATAATTAAATTAGATTAAATTAGTTTTTAATTCGTAATAAATAAAATAAAAGTCGAAAAAATACCCGGCTTTTTCCTAAAATTTTCTTTTGTCAAATAGTACGTAAGAAAATTAGTTTTATACTCGTAGGCCTTTTATTTCAATAATTTTACGTTTTATCTTGCGCTCCAGCGTCGTTTTTGTAAATAACGCTCGTTTTAGTTTTAAGTAACGTTTTTAGGTAATTTAAATTTATGTTTTAGTTAAAATAGTTTATTTAAGTTATTTTGTTTTATAAATCATAAACGTTCATCATTGTAAAAATAGTGATAGCGTTTATTTAATAGATTTTATCTTTTTAATTTTCTTAATTTGCATTTAAGTCGCTTTTATAACCTTTTTCAGTAGTGTAATTATCATATCCAAATCCTTTCTGATCGCTATCATTAGTGATCATTCTACCGTCTGATCAAGTGTTGTACACACCATTGAGTCTCCGTGGGACATAATGACCCGGGAATCCCCTATATTCCCTGATCTTCATTGCATCTGTGCTTAAGCTGTTTTAAGTTTCTTGCTTGCGTGAGAAAACTTGACGGTTTTGCGCAGATCAAAATTTTGGCGCCGCTGCCGGGGAGGCTTAAGCGTGTGTTTAGCCTTTTTCAGATCCCATTCTTGCACATACCCCATCCTTTGTAAAAAGTTTTTTTGTAAAGTTTTCAAAAATCCCAAAAGTCATTAACACTTTTCCTGAAGTGTTAACAAACCCAAAAATATTTTCATCCTTTGTTTTTATAGCATGTTTTTCAAAAATCCAAAAATATCCATCTTTACCCTCTCGCATCTTTTGATTCTACATTTCTTTATCCTCAAACCTGTTTAATTCTCCATTCCTTATCCTCTATAACCGTTTAATTCTTCATCTCTTATCCCTCTTATCTGTTTAATTCTCTATGTCATGGTATTTGACATGTTCCTGGTGTGGAGGTCCATTTAATGGTGGGAATTGTCGGCGATGTACCAATGTGGGTTTCGGAGACAAGTTTGTCGGTAATCCCGATCCCATTTCAAATGAAACACCCGATTTTTCCTACCTACCTCCACAACCCCAATACGAATCCTACTCATGCGAGTTTTGTGGGAATGATTCTCATTACGGTTTTGATTGTCCACCACAAGTCCCGCTTGTCTATGAACCGGAACCATGTTACAATCAGAACTTTGGTGAAAGTTATTTTCCCAATTCTTTCTGTTGTGAGAATTGCGGGGGTCCTCATGCGACTTTTGAATGTCAGCCGATGAATCAAAATTTTCAAAATTTCAATTCTCTCGGTTTTGACAATTTTCAACCCCCACAGTATTCCATCAGTCATCAGACTTCTGAGCCTTCACAGCATTTCAATGATTACGAGGAGTGTAATCTTCCTCAAAGTTCTGAAGAAATACGCATTCGAAAGAAACTGCAAATGAAAAGAATGGTGTGTAAGCTTCAACAGATGAATATAAAAATCAGATATGATGACGATGATGATGAGGATAGTATTCAAATGAAGGAATACTATGATTACGACGAGGAGAGTGTTACTCAATTGAACGATCTTATTTCTCAACTCCCTCAGTCTATTGCTATCACACCTATCTTACCTATTATTGCTACCAAAGACTCTCTCATAATGGAGGATGATCATCTCAGCACTATTTCGGAAACGGAATCATCTAGTGTTGAGGATCTTGTCCCAATCCCAAGTGAGTCTGAGGATATATCCGATAGTGATTGTGATTTGCCTTTTTGTGATTCTCTCGACATTTCTGAGGTTACTTCCGGGATTTTCTCAAATCCTCTTTTTGAATTTAATAATGACTACACTTTTGAGAAAGTAAATCCTCTTTTCGATGAAATGTCTGAGGCCGATACAGAGACCATCACGGAAGTGGTGGAAATTGCTAGCTCTCAGAGCACACCACTTGTCCCACCTCTGTATTCTATCTTATCTCTTCCATCATGTGATGATGACTCTATCCTCACTAATGAGATTCATGATCCAAAAATCATGAATTCTCCTTCTGATAATGAGGAGTTAGTCATGATCATTATCATAATTCTCCTTCTTTTCTTCACATACGGTGTGACTTCTCCATGTCTTAACTCATTCGGGAGTGAGGACACTATCTTTGATCCCGGCATTTTCAATTATCATTTTTGAGCCGGTTCTCTCTATATCTCATCGGTGTGGAACTTTCACGTGCTTCAAATGTTTGTCCAAACATCTTGAATGAAAGTCCGATGGAGATTGTTTCTTCCACTTTGCTTCCCCATGAACCAATGAATTCGGGGTCGAGTCAAGCTAGCGACTCGGAAACCAAAAACAGTAGCACACACCATATGGGTTTTCACCCATATTTCTGTCTTCTTACCCCCTTTCTACCACCTAAGTGTGGGGGTGATACCCCACATGTTATATATCTATATATTAAAAAAAAAAAAAAAAAAAAAAAAAAAAAAAAAAAAAAAATCTTCTTTCTAAATAATGGCCGTAATATTTCCCTTTTACGTTCTTTGTTTCGGCATATCCGCCGGTACTTTGAATATCGAGGGCGATATTCATTTCTAAGTGTGGGGGGGAATTCTCACGAATTTCATATATTATCTACCCAATTCCCCCGTTTTTGGCCAAATTTTTTTTTGGAGTAAGTGTTTTACACTTTCTCATTTGGTTATCAGTCCGCCATGTCTGTAAGACAAAAGGATTGGCTAATCCAGGAGCAAACGGCTCTTGGTAAAGATATATCAAATCCGTTTATATGGCTTGCAATTTGCCCAAAATTGTATGGTTCTCAGCTCACCATATCCTAAAAAGTGAAGAGTTGGCTAGCCCGCGAGATTATGGCTTGTGGTAAAGGCAGTGGAAAATCCATAATTGGTAATCAGCTCACCAAAGATAATGTTGATAATTTATCTAAGAGTTGGCTAGTCCAGAAGGGTACGGCTTCTGGTAAAGACAAAATCAAATCCGTTGAAAGCTGGTGGTTTGCTCAAAATCACATGGTTATCAGTGTACCATGGTTCTTACTTGAACTGAAACATTTGGCTACTCCAGAAGTAATGGCTTTTGGTAAAGAGTTTAAAATCCATTATGTTTTCTCAAATCATTGCTAGGGACTAGCAATATCTCAGTGTGGGGGATTGATGAGTGTCTAAATACTCATCATTTTTGTATAAAATAAACTGCAAAATCATCTGAAAACGCTCAGAAACACATCAAAATGATCAAAATATCACAAATCTGTGTTTTATGTGTTTTAAATGCAAAAATATCAAAATCAGATGAAAAACGTTTCAAATTTGCAAAAATTGCAGTTTCAGTCCCCCAACTTTCAAAAATTGTCAAAAACAGTCCCTGAGTCAAAATTTCAAAAGAAAAGTCACCAAAGGTCCTTTTAAAATCATAAGTTGTCAAATTTAGTCCTTTGGTGAAAAATATGAAAAGTTTGAGAAAATTACAAAAATAGTCCTTCAAGTTTCAAAATTGGCAGAAATGGCCCCTGGAAAATGGCAAATTGGCAAATTTGGTCCTTGTACTTTTTGAAAGTGTCATTTTCAGTCCTTGGAAGAAACTTTGTTGAATTGGCAGCCCAGGTCCCTGAATTTTCAGAAGTTACACTTTAGGCCCTTGAGTTATAAAACCTTTAATACACCATTTTGGACCCTTTCACACTTGGACCCCCTGTCATTTATCCCATTTGACCCCCCATTTTAATATTACCCTGCCCTGGTCAACCCTTGCAGTCAAACAAACCCCCCTGTTTTCCCTCCACCATGTCTCCTTCTCAACCACTGTCTGCAAGCTCAAGCTCCCACCATCCCCTAGCTCACCTTCACCTTTTCCTTGTCCCCCCACCTCAAAACAATTCCAAGAAGCATTAAATGATCCTAAACCCATTCCACTCAACCTAAACTGCTAAAGTCCTTCTTGGCGCCAAAAATTCAATCCACGGCCAAAATGATCCCAAGATATCCAATGGTCCAAAATATTGGTGGGAAGTGCTCAAAGTCAAGAAGAAAGAAGCTTGGGTATAAAAGAAAAGAGAGAGAAGCAAGGAAGGCAGTAGTATAAATATTAGCTTCTTGTAGCCAAGTTTGGCATTAGGATTATTAGGATTTAGTTTTCTTTTAAAAGTTTTAGTTTCTTTTTCAGTATTGTAATTTACTTTTCAAGTTAATGAAAATTTCTTTTCTTCACTGTCTTTCATTTTTTGCTTATTTAAGCAAATAAGCACTTTAGTGCTTATTTACTCCTTACTTGTCCTTATTTGCTTTTAAGTTACTATCCAAGTTTCTAAAGTAGTTATTACAAAAGAAAAATCCTAGTTTAGTTTGAAAAAATCAGTTTTCCAAAATTTAATACCCATTAAGGGGTGTTTGGTTTAAGCTTATCTTGGGTCTAAAAATAGCTTTCTACTTACTTTGACTCTCAAAGTCAAAGTGGGTTAAAGTCTAGATAAGTTTTAAAGTGGTATTTAGTTTGGATTGCCAAGTGTACAAGTTTTGAAAACAAAAAAAACAAGCTCACCTGACCTCCTGTCTTACTGTCACAAACAGCAGCCTAGGCTGCTGTTTCACCTCTTTTTCCAGCTTATTTTTAAGCCAAAACCTTGTCCAAAGTGCTTTTCTCACATTTTCACATACCCATCTCAACATTTGTTTAGCTTATTTGTCACTTAAGATCATTTTACTTAGTTAAATCTTGCTCTAAAAAGTCTGTCAAAACCATTCTGTCACTGTTACTGTAGCAGCTGCATAGTTTTTCGTTTTAGCTTATTTAGTTGTCCCTTTAGCTTATTTCAGGTATCTTTAGTGCTTATTAGTCCCATAGGTTAAATTAGTTTGCTTATTAGTGCTTATTTAGCTCCTTAGCATAGCTTATCAATTCCATTTTATGCCATTTTTCCTTTTAGCTTAAGTTTCTTTTAAGTTTAGCTTATCATCAAAACTGCTTATGCTCCCCTTTTTTTGTTGCTTATTTCCT
The DNA here is from genome assembly GCA_019973895.1 of Chrysanthemum seticuspe. NCBI lineage: Eukaryota > Viridiplantae > Streptophyta > Magnoliopsida > Asterales > Asteraceae > Chrysanthemum > Chrysanthemum seticuspe. The sequence goes on from BPTQ01000006.1 coordinate 187,976,627, forward strand.
GCAACTCTTAGCTTATAAAGGTTCCCAGAATAGTTGCTTAACTCATTGCTTTTCAAAGTTGCTTATCTTGTTGCTTATTAGGCTTAAATTTTGCATAAAGGGTGTTTGTTTTGGCCACTGTCTCCACTGTTGTGAATAAGCAGTAGCTAACTGCTTATTCTGTTGGCTTGGTAAAAAGTCTTTTCACAAAAAAGTCTTATTTTCATCCTATAATTAAGTTTCAAAAAAGAAAATTTGAAAAAAAAAAAAATGGTTTGCAAAAAGGTGCAGGGGTGGGATTCGACCCCCTGACCTCTTGCACACGACCACAACACCACACCACATAACCAACTGCCCTAGGGTCTTTTCATGTTTAACTTTGCAATACTTTATATTTAACTAGCAGTTTCAGTTTTAAAGCTTACTAGCTTATTAGCTTATTAGTTGCTTATTTCATATAGTAGTGTACCTCTTTTTTATTTTTCTCAAAACCAGTTTTACTCAAAGTATTTTCTGAGAAATTTTCAGATTTTTATAAAATCATTTAGTATTTTTTATAATTAAATTAGATTAAATTAGTTTTTAATTCGTAATAAATAAAATAAAAGTCGAAAAAATACCCGGCTTTTTCCTAAAATTTTCTTTTGTCAAATAGTACGTAAGAAAATTAGTTTTGTATACTCGTAGGCCTTTTATTTCAATAATTTTACGTTTTATCTTGCGCTCCAGCGTCGTTTTTGTAAATAACGCTCGTTTTAGTTTTAAGTAACGTTTTTAGGTAATTTAAATTTATGTTTTAGTTAAAATAGTTTATTTAAGTTATTTTGTTTTATAAATCATAAACGTTCATCATTGTAAAAATAGTGATAGCGTTTATTTAATAGATTTTATCTTTTTAATTTTCTTAATTTGCATTTAAGTCGCTTTTATAACCTTTTTCAGTAGTGTAATTATCATATCCAAATCCTTTCTGATCGCTATCATTAGTGATCATTCTACCGTCTGATCAAGTGTTGTACACACCATTGAGTCTCCGTGGGACATAATGACCCGGGAATCCCCTATATTCCCTGATCTTCATTGCATATGTGCTTAAGCTGTTTTAAGTTTCTTGCTTGCGTGAGAAAACTTGACGGTTTTGCGCAGATCAACCTACACAAGTTCGTTTTCTGGAAAACAGACTTACATGACTCCATAAGTCACGAAAGTTTGCAGGACACTATATATAACATAATAACAAGTTTAAATACAAATTTCATAAATTGAAAGCGTGGAAGCTTTACTTTTCAAATCAAGGGAGTTATCCTAAACACATCTTTTAAACCCTTCAAACACAAACTTGCACTTAACATAGGCAGCTTTGTTGGTGTAACATTGACGATTTCTTTCTTGTATCTTAATGATGACAAATAAACCTTCGCAACACATAAAATCACAAACGTTAGCCAAAAACCAACCAGTTTCATAACTGGAACTGGCGCACTGGCGACGCGCTAGAGCACCGCAGTGTGCTAGCTTTTTGTTTGGAAATGACTCGGTTTGAAAGTCTGTTTTCCCTTTACCCGAAAAGTGTGGATCTTTAATTACATGTATGGATATGATAATAGAGTTATTAGGAACACTCGAAACGAGTGTTAGACTTAGAGGGATACAAAATCATAAGCTCCCATTTTTGACAAAATGTTAACTCAAGTATTTTATCAAACGCCTCTAGCCAAGGCTTTTCCAAACCTAGAAGACTCATACTTTCCATATAATGTCAAATGAAAGTATTCATATGACCATAATCTTTGCGTATGTCTTCTCTAATCACGTAATGGGTTTACTCCCTTATCGGTCAAACAAAGTCAAATGTCTCTTTGTGTAAATGCATCCTTTCCCGTTATGTGATATGCTTTACTTATGATGCAAAGCACTTAGCTTGTTTCCATCAAGATGATTAGTGATCTTGGTAATTGTTGGATAATCATGGATTAAGGCTTATTGAATGTCCAAGTTTGTGTTATTTGGAAGTATGATTATCCTTTGATTTATATTACTTCCCACACTCTCTTACAATCCTGACATTCCTTGCATTAATTCTCTAATCATTATTGTCAAATTCTTTCTTCCTTACTGACAATATGATTAACTCAGAATCAATCCTTTGATTATCATCATCTTCTTCATCATCACTTAAACTTCAAACCAATTCACTACTTAAACCTTTCTCAGTCTTATCCTCACAAGTGCTAACTCATCAACAAACATTCTCTTTTATTCCCTTACACATTGTGTACTTCCTTATACTTCTTGTCTCCTACATTCCTACATAAATCTTCTAAACATTATCTTTTCTACATACCCATCCAACCATTACTATTTAACCACATCATCATCTTCCTCATCCTCACCACTGATTTTGAATCAAATAAACCTTCACCACACTCAACCTTCCTCGCCTCTTCTCCTATCTCTAACATTCAAATTTGGAATTTGGAATTTAAATCTCATACATAGGCTCTCCACCACATCACCATTTCATCCTTACAACTAACATATCTAACTCAAAACATGGTTTATAAGATTTGAATTTTGAAATTCAAATTTAAAGCCAAGGCTCTTATCCATCACATCAATGCCAACCCACACACATCTCACTTCTAACAACTAGTTTTTAAAATTTGAAATTTCAATTCTCACCCTTTCTTACCAAGCAAAGCATATTCTCTTGGCATATTCTTTCTCCCTTATCCCACATGTGCTAATTGTATTTGAATTTTAAATTCAAATTTATCCCTCCAACATTCACACTTCTTTTCCAAGCAAATGAATATTCCCTTGGCATATTCTTCACTTTATAACTATGTCAACTAACTATGGTTAGTTTCCAAATAAGCCATTTACATGTGAAGAATTCCCTAATATACCCCTTGTCCAATTGTTCTTTTCTATCTCTTTAAAATTGGACAAACATCCCCAAAACTTCTTTTAAACACTTTACCAAACATTCTTTCTAAAATGGCTATTTGAGTTGGCTAACCTTATCACACTACAAGTGTTGGAGTTATATTGGAAAGGTCAAATGTGAACTGCACTTGTGGGTTTAATAAGTCGGGGTAAATGTAAACCAAGCACCGGACAAACAAAGACTAGCGCATCGCGGGCGCTCCAGCGCGTCAGCAGCACACCAGGTGTCTGATGTTTAAGTGCTTGGTCTATAAATACCCCAGCTTGTCTTATGCATTTCTCACCCCTTGACTTTCATTCTTTCCTCCTCACTTCTTTTCTCTCTACTCTCTAAGTCTATCTTGTGTTCTTAATACTTCTCATCTATTATCATTCTTGAAAGAACACATCTCCGCAAGGGAAGATTCACAAGAACCTAATCCACTCTTGTGAATTGTCTCGAGGGTTTTCTTCTCTATAATCTTCCTATTAGAATCGAGTCTCTAGATTAGGTTAGAGCTTGATTTGAACAATCAACATTCTATCGTTCAATTTGGTTGTAAGGGAAGTCTTATGTCTTGGTGACCAAGCTTAGATCGGTGAAGATCTAGTTGGGGTTTGATACTTCAGGGGGAATTTCTTTGTGGTCTTTGTGGTCTTAGTGGTTAAGTCGAATCATTAGATTCTTTTAGGTGGTTTTCGAGGGCGGAATACTGTTCGAGTAGCTCTTCTTTGTGAGCGCTGATCTTTGTGCATATCAGTGGAGTGAGTTGCAACGGTTTGTAATCTACCGAAAGGATTATACTTAGTAATAGTATCGATGTCTTGGATTCCAACTAGACGTACGTATGGTATTGTTAGGAATTGGAATTTCCATGTTAAAGTGTCGGTCACCCCAATTAAGGTCTAGCATATGTTAGCTCATAGACGTGTCGGTATTTACGTTGTTTAGTAGTTTATTTGTTAGTTAGTAGCATAGTTTAGCGTAGTGTAACACCGTGGAGGAAGGACGGGTCTTTACCCACTGTATGCCTGATCCACAGGCCGTTAGGAGGTCGTGTAAGTTGTAACTATAAATACCCCTTCCATCCATGGAAGGGGTGGTGCTTTTCAATCTAACATTCCATACTTTTGTATACCAAGTCTCTAGCAAGAAAACTCTCTACTTTCTCTCTCTAATGGCTAACATGTATTTTGATCATCCAAGACCACCCGAATCATCAAACACAATAATATATCGATCCTACAATTGGTACCAGAGCCAAAGTTGTATGTTTTGATGATTTATTGTGGTCTTCGAATCATGTGTAAGTTGTTTTTGGTACTGTTTTTTATGTTTTACATATCTTTTGGTCAAAAAGTCTAATGGTCTATCAATAAGTTATATGTCTTGTCTCATTATTTTGTCCAAACAGATATCAACGAAAGATATTGTTATTTTGTCACAATCTGTATACTGTCTAATGGTAAAAAAAAAAAAGATATTGTTATTTGGTCAAAAAGATATCAAGAAATCACTTTCATATGGTCAAAAAAAATGGTCATGTTTTAGAGGTCAAAACAGATACAGTTTTCTGTCTTTCTGGGTTATTCATCATGGCGACTTGTCTTGACAAGTCGTCCAGATTCGTTGAATCTGGTCTTAGCGAGTTGTGGTGACAATACAGTAGCGACTTAGTGTCAAAATACTCTGCTAGCGACTTGTTATTTACCAAGTAGCGACTTGTCACTGCGTAGCGACTTGTCACTGCGTAGCGACTTGTCACTGCTAAGCGACTTGTCACTGCTAAGCGACTTGTCGAGTGGTAGCGACTCTTGACAGAAATAAAAGATGAAGAAGATATGACTATTTGACCTCAACCTTAAACCATATTACCAATCGACTCTCTTTTGTGACTTCAGATTTATCTCATCACATGTCCAAACCGAATGAAAAGTTTAAAGAACGAGTGACTGACAAATAAATACGCTACCACAGCCACGTCCATATACTAACCTAATCCAATTATTATCTATTCCCTTCACCTCCTAACTCTTGACACCAACTCCACAACTATGTCTCATAAAGTATAATGAAATATCAAACTGATCTCATTTAGTTTCTCTTCGTGGCAATCTTTGAATCATCAGACCTTTAAGGTCTAAACTCACGACAGAAAAACGGTCATCATTTTTCACTTTTCGAAGCCAAGCTTCAAGGATATTCGAATCATTCAAGAAATAAAATATAACAACTTTGTTACTTTTACCTCTTTGATTCGTTCATAGACGAAAATTAAAACCGAAACAATCAAATCAAAAACCTACCCGAGACCCTCATACGGATCTTGAAGACATAAACTTTAACCCTTGTTTGCTTCAATTCGAGGATGGAAAAAGAAATATTGATGCTCATGGGTAGTCGATTGTAAGGGTCTATGATTGTTTTTCGTTTACACAAGAGATAATTAGATTGAGATTTGTGATGATTTATGAATGTGAAGCATGTTGATGATTTCAGTTTGGTTTGGATATGCGTTTGGAAGGGAGCGTGTAAGTGGTAGGCGATTATTATCATAAACTGATGTTTTAGGTTTAGGTTTAGCTATGTGTGAGGTTGCTTTTTATTCGGTTATCAATGGTCAAATGGATCGGGTTCTTGTGCTTTGATGTGGGCCAACCGGACATATGTGGTTAAACATGTTTTATGGATCGGCCTTTCACCATATCATATGGGATGAACTTTAAGATTAGACCGAGTTTGGACTGGTGTGGATTAAAAGGATACAATGAATTTGTCTACAAATTAGTTATCCGAATGTTTGTTTTGATAATCATTGGATACAAATGTTTCGCTGTATTGGTATTCTGAATGGTATTTTTTTTGGTCTCATAAATTTTCACGGAAAGATACATATGATCACGGCTTGAGCTTAATTTTTGAGAAAAAAAGATTATTAAAGTCGGTGACATCACTTGGGCTTTGGTGTTTGAATGGATAAATCACACTTTTCATTTGGAGCACTTTGGAAAATTTGTGTGATACTCTTTGGCCCATGAATTATTAATGGCTCGGGTATATATGTTGTGACTAAACCGAACATATTCTCCTATTGATCTTTGATGCAATAATGATGTGATGATTTATTAAGGAGGTCAATGAATATTATGATGGGCTTTGTGGACAAATGAAACAATGCTTGGTCATTAAATTTCAACGAAAAATACATTTGTCTACGGCTAACGTTTGTATTTCATTTGGCTAAAAAGTTGAGACCTGATATTGAGATTTGCTGAGATGATGTGATTTGGTTATGAGGACTGGTACATTGGGGGATACATTTTCACGGAAAATATTCTGTCACGGCTTGAACTTATGATTAATCAAAGTTGACTACGGGTTTGTTGTTCAGCATGTCTTATTTGGAGGTGAAGTGAAGCTTTCCGGGCGCGTTTACTTACTTTCGTCTTCTTTCTTTCTACCCTTCCGCGAAGATGACTTGTTTGGGCGTTTATAGAAGGTGATAAAGACTTGGCTATTTAATTACGGTTGTGAATTCTTTCTTGCTTAACCCACAACGTAACTATCACTTCGGTGTCTCACTCAGTTGAGAATGTCAAGAGGTTTTGTACATTGGGTACACCGTTTCTTCTTCACAAGAATTAGTACAAGTTTAAGTAACAAATCTGGGAAATTGTACTTCATGATCAAGTTTGGTATATCGAGTTTACTTCTCTATGTGGTCACTACTATAGTCGACAGAATGCGAGAATGATGTGTTTACCAAAGTGTTGATTGGTTGGTTGATGATGTTGGATTTTGAACCGTTGATGAACCGCTGCATGTTCCCCTAAAACAGATATTCACCGAAACCAAAGTTGTCATAACACATTCAAGCTGACATTGTTTACGGTTTTGTCTTGATTTTGTAAAATCCCGCGAAAGAATCTATTTCTCGGTTTAAATCATAGACTTGTAAAATCCCGTGACAATGGAAACATCCGGGCAATAATAAAGTGCATTTCCGGATCTATCTTACGGTTTATTCTTGGTTTTGTAAAATCCCGCGAAAGAAACTATTTTTCGGTTTAAACCATAGAATTGTAAAATCCCGTATTGATGGAACCATCCTGGAGAATGGAAAGTGTATTTCGGGATCTTATCTGATGCTGGTGCTACGGTTTCTGCTTCAAAGAAGGGATAAAAGGGTGTACTTCATGCATTGGGTGTGTGTTTGGGTTGTCTTCATGGCAGTTTGGTTATTACAAGATTTTACGGGGTTATGTGCTTTCAACCATGGTCGGGATGAAACCATTATCAAAGTTCACTTTTAAGATCAAAGGAGGCTAGATTTGAGCTTTTAACAAGATGTGACAACGGGGTTAATTCAGTATTATCTATTTGAGGATGAAGTGAAATATCACGGGCGAGTGTACTTAGTATCTGAAGGTATCGGGGATGGTTGGATGAAGATTCTTCAAGATCCTTGTTCAAGCTTATTATCAAAAACAAATACTTGGAAATCTAGTTATTGTTGGGTGTCTTTTACCTTTTCTTTTACCACTTGGGGGAATTGGGCTCATACCACCACAAAATAACTATCACTTTAAGGAGTTACGTTGTAGTGCTCAGTGTCACATTCAATTGTGGATTTTCAAGGGGTAATGTACGTCTTATACTCGATGGTTGGTTGGTTGAAGAGTATAGAGTACATAGAGAGTACTTAGAGATGCTAATGGAAATCGGCACCGTTCTTTGTTACATATGTGCAAGTTTAAGTCACGAGTTCGGGGTAGTTTACTTCAGGGTCAAATTCATTATATCGGGTTTTCTCCATCAACTGTCACGACAAAGAGCCTACTGAATGATAATGGGGATGATTACATGTTTTGCTAAGAGAGTTGAAAAGAGAGAGATTATGACGTATGAACACAACAGTTCATGCCTCGTTCTCTAAAGAAAAGAAATGTGTACGTTTCAGTGCGCATTATCTTGGAAAGAAGAGAAATCTTCTTATGACGTTTGAACACAACAGTTCAAGCCTCGTTCTCTAAAGAAAAGAAAGGTGTACGTGTCAGTGCGCTTTATCTTCTGAAGAAGAGAAATCTTCTTATTATGACCATTCTCATCAACATGCTTCATACTTTCTCCATGCGCTTCAGTCATCAAGTAAACCAGGGCTACTGTTGATTGTTTTCTGATTCCACTTTCTCAACTATAATGACGATGGCGACATCCTATGCTAATTTTGCGGGGGAGAAGTGTGAATAGACTACATTTGGATGATGTTCACTTGTTTAATCAAGAATGGCATCTCCATATGCAATTCTTGAGGGGGAGAAGAAGTGTGATAATTCTGCATGGTTGATTGACTTATGAGAATATATGGTCATACGGCTCCTAACTCATGTAAGAACCGAGCTTCTTCTTATCGGATCATCTTTACATGGAGTTTCTTCTAAGAGCCATTGGTTGACATCTTCACTCGGATTGATGAGTTTATCGACAAAGTGCTTCCGGTTAATGCTTCACGTATACATCAACATGATGATTCCGAACAATCTCTCTGTTCTTGTTTGATGTGATTGGTAGTTTGGTGTTACCATCTTGTGTGTTCGTTGCGGCCTGATTGCTGATTTCCTGGATGAACATCTTTTTGTTCTTGTTTGATTGGGAGGGATTTTAGTTAAGGGGATTTGCAAGATGTAAGTTAATCGGGATGCTTTTTGGTGGGATGCTTTTTGGTGTGAGTTGAAGATGTTAACTATCTATTCCCCAACTGGAAAATCTTGAAGAAGGTCGAGTCTACAGTCGGTTCTACATTTTCTGATACATGTTAGAAGACTAAAGACGAGTTGCATTTAACGATCTAAAGACTTCTTCTTAATTCAAGCATTCATCATAAAGATTGTCGGTTTAGGGGAGAGCACTAATTGGGGGAGGGTGAAATGTTTGATTTAATCCCCAATTAGACTTGCTCATTCTGTTCTTCAGCAAGTTGATTCTCACAAAGACTTCAAGCGATCTTCTCAATAGATTTCTAGTATACGGGCTTATAATATGTTGATGATTCTAAAGTATCAAAACCAGCAAGGGGGAAGGAGACAAGCATCTAAACGCGAGCAAACTTGATGAACTTAATACTTCTAAGTTATTGAAGATATCCCGGGAATACAAATGTTATTACCGCAGAGAAACTCAAGGTTTGACTCATAACGAGTAAACTTGATGAACTTAATACTTCTAAGTGATTGAAGTTATCCCGGGAAGATAAATGTCATTACCGCAGAGAAACTCAAGGTTTGACTCATCAAGGCGTTTAGTGTTCTTATTCCAACTACGTGGGGGAAGAGATGTTAGAGAAAGTTTCTGAAGATAAAAAAGGTACACAAGTACGACATATTCAGGGGAGATAAATGTGTAACATGAGGGAGGTGTTGTCAGTTATTCTCTCGTTGGGAATGTGTGTACTTCGGATTCTTGAGCTTCATACACATTCATCAGGGACGAAAAATGTGAACATGGGAAGGTGTTCTTCATTCCCCTCATGAAGTGTATTCGGGAGAGTTCTTGAGCATTATACTAAGAGACTGACTGCATCAACTCAACTACTTGGGGGAATTGTTCTCTTGACACCTTTTGGAATGGATTGCTTCAGACTTCAGTGGAAAAGGAATTTGAGAAGATTATTTAAGTGTGGGATGAAATGTTGTTGTTCTTCTATTGGATGATATAACCCCGAATGGAGAATCTAGTTGATTATTCTTAAAAGGAGCAGCAAGTTCGATGATAATGGTGTGCTTATTTGTGCACCTGGCTAAGGGAAGCTTGTAAGAAAGCTTTGAATCTGCTCAGCTAAAGGATTTTCGGTTTGGGGGGAAGCTGCCAGAGTCTCACTTTCAGATGGTTCAATTTCTCTCTATTCAGGAGCCTCGAAAGCTTTGGTGGTGAATGTTTAAGAGATGATGACTTCTATCTTCTACAACGGGGCTATTCGATATCCTTATCTCGGTACTCGTTTCATCATCTTCTTTAACTATATCATCTACTCTATCTTTGTATATACTTATCAGAAAACCAAATACAAAAATATAAAACCAGCAAAAGAAAATAGAAAAATATAAAACCAACGAAAAAACCCATAAAAATTAGAAAATTTGAAAAAGTCCAAAAATATGTTTTCTCAAGACATGTCTTCTGGTATCGATAACATCTACGGTCTTAGAAATGTCATTCAATAATGGCACGGGACTTTAGATGAAGTTCGAGCAGGAGGTGTAAATATTCCTTTCTAAACATGTCTAAAAATATGGCTTACAGTTATTTCAGACTGTAACCCGTGCTTCAAATAATGGCTTGCAGTTACTTCAGACTGTAACCCGTGCTTAAAACTATGGCTTGCTATTATTTCAGATAGCAACCCGCTCTTTTAAAGAAAGGAAAGTGTTGCACTAAACAATTTTCAAATATTTCGTGCACTTATCCTAAAACAATTTGAGGAAAGTATGTCGAAGGACTGCTGTTCCTACTCAAATATTTTTCCGTCTAAAATTCTTCAGAAAAATATTTGTTTTAACTAAATTAGTGGAAAATGAGTTGCTTGTAAATCAATCAGTTTTAGAGTTTTTCGTAAAAATTGAAAACTCAATCAATGACTTCAGCGCTTTTAAAATTTTCAAAGAAAGAGTCATTGATTGAGGGGGAGAATGTTTTTCAAATTTACATCATCTAACGGACTTTCTTCATCATCCTACGTGCTTATCTGAAAAAATATAATTGCCTATGTTGAAGGACTAGGTTTCTAGGATGTGATTGTTAGGATTAGATGATTATAGATTGATTAACACATTATTCCCATACCTTATATGATCTGATTGATATGTTGAATTGACTTTTATTAGTCGATTGCTGTTTGGGTGATGTCGACCACCATATATATGTTTGTGTTCACTAACGTATGCAGGTATTTTGGTATAAGAGTGTTCCCGATCCGGATCCCACATAATATGATGATTGGATGCCGAAAGGAAAGGGTAACTATATCTTGGGTTGACAAATGAAGAAACGGAGCTTAATTTGACTTCTATGAAGAGTTGGCATAAATGCAACGTAAGAGATCTCACTGCATCAGCAGATGGTTTTCTTCTAAGTGATTGAAGAAACGAAGCTTAATTTGACCTCAGTTGGCATTAAAATGCAACGTAAGAAGTCTCACTGCATTAGCAGATGGTTTTTCTTCCAAGCCCTACAGCAGCAACATCAACAGAAGCAGCTCAACCACCTAACGTTTCTTTGTGCAGGATACCATTTTTAAACAATTTTTGAAAAATTTGAATAAATTGTTTTGAAAATGGAAAATATTGTTTTGAAAATTTATTGAGCTAATCTTTGAAAATCACCGGACTTCATTTTATCAAAACTTAAGTCACTCAATCATCGACTACTGTCATGGTTTGAGGGGGAGAGTGATTTTAAATAAAATATTTTCAAACGATATTTCTTCATAAAAGTTCCGTTTGTACGTCAAAATGTGGTGATCTAAAGATTTAATGTTATGTCATGGTATGATTTTTTCTTTAGAATCAAGGTATTTCAAAATGAAATTTTTTCTGTTCTTGTTTGATTGTGAAATTGTTTTGTTTTACTTAAAAGATCTCTTAAAAACTATCATACTGACACTAAGAATCTTTAATGTCTATAATTGGTCCTCTATCAGTCATTTTTCAAAATTAAATCTTGCCACGTCTTTCCCCAAACTTTTCTAAATGATTTAAATCAGATGGGATCACAAATCTCAAATGGTTTGATATTTTTGATCGGGGGAGAGATCGTGATTTAAATCTCTTATCTGTTTAAATGAAATTGGTTTTAGTCCTTCAAAGGCACTCCTGCCTCCATGTGCCAAACGATTTTGAAATACACAATGCACATGTTGAGGAGGAGGATTTATCCAAAAACATGATGAGTATTTAAACCAGGCCACATATTCTCCCATGTTCTTTAAACCTGGTTAAATCACTTGAGATCCAAAATCTCAAAGGGTTTGATATTTTTGATCGGGGGAGAATTTGTGATTTAATAATGAAATTTGATAAAAGGTGATTGTTTGATTCAATTGTGCAGGCTTCTCTCTCATATGTGCTAAACGCTTTCGAATCTCGAAGCATATATTGAGGGGGAGCGAATGGTTTCTTAATGGCTTTTGTGATTGTGGATGTGCTTCAAAAGAACTCTTTCCTCTATGTGATAAAATGATTTCACTTATCCTATGCACATATTGAGGGGGAGAATTTTACCAAGAAAATCAAATGGCTTTTTCGTACGAAATTGTGATCAAGAATTTGTTTCAAAGAACTCTTGCCTCCATGTGCTAAACAATTTCTAAATCATATGCATATGTTGAGGGGGAGGTTTTCTAAATGATCAAAACTATTAAGGTACAAAATGCTTTGATCTCGTATCACAAGTACCTTGATTGTTTTTCCAAATGATTTTTCTATTGGTTTCAAAGAAGGAAAGAACAATACCAAAAGACCGACCAATTTACTTTATGCATGGTGTTATAAGGATGGTTAGGTTAGGTATTAGTTCCCACGATCCGCCAGAACCGGAGGGATCTACCCAGGGACAATCCACTAGATAGTGTAGAGTCCTTAGGTAAGATGAAAAAAAGGAGAAAAAATGAGAAATGGGAAGAGTGCGGACTGAGTCTGAGCTAGTACTGGAATAAACCCAACAAAGTTCTAGCTATGAAGTCTCGGTAAGCACTAAAGGGGTTGAAGAATGAAAAAGAATTGAATGAGAAAAGGGTGAAAACAAATAGCCCTCAAATTATTCAACCTTAGGGCAGAAACCGGGTTCAATACATATGCTACTTGGTGTTTACTAAGGTAACACTGGTATTGAAGACAAGACATCATGGACCCAGTGATGCACTGCACTAAACTTCCCAAAGCTACTCAAGTTCCTATTAAAAGGGCTTGTTTCATTCTCACGGGGAACCTACATAATCTATCGACTTTCTCTTAGAGACTGTTGATATTGAAGAAGGAGACCCTCTCCCTAGTCTCCGATACAGGATCCAAATATGCACAAATTGAGTCTAGAGCCACGAGATCATCCATAAATCTCATTAGGACACTAAATTCATGAAGACTTGCTGTTTCACACAATGTGTAAAGTAAATATATATTAAGAGTCCTACGCATTATCCTAGTGGTATTGCCAGAACATCCGAGTGATATGAAAATATTCACGATGAAGATGGAAATCCTTCTAGAGCCAACATCAAACAAGCTCTTGGTGGGTGACATGTGAGATCTTCTCGTAAGATCAAGCTTGTGACAACTGGATAGAAACGATGGGGTGATTCACTCGTGAATCAACCTTGGTCCAGGAAAAGGATTGACGGATACTTTTGAAAAACCGGCCGTTGTGCTAAAAAACTCTTTTCTCTAGCACTTCGACTGTGTATTATCTTCAAAATCAAAAGGGTATTTATGATTGAAAAATGATTTTCTTCTTCTAAACCTTCGTCGTATTGCAAAACTCTTTCTTCAAGCAATACGCGATTGTTTTCAAATCATTTTGAATCAATCATTAAATCTCAATTCGCTGGTTCACTCACTCCGTGTTGTCTTCTTTGAGACGTTCCGGTTTGAGAACAGCTAGAACAGCTGCGAAACCCTGTCAAGGAGATTCTTAGGAATCCTACCTGATCACAGGCAGTACTTGTACTGATCAACGGGGAACCGTGGGCCGTGTACCTCAATTCGACGAAAGTGATCAAAGACACTTTCGTGTGTTTTATTGCTAACTGTTGTTTGCAGGTACATTTGGACGGTTGCAGCTGATCAGAATTGAGCGGTCAATCCAAAGCCGCATGCTCACAGCATCCACACTTAATTGAAGAAATCATGACTGGTGCATATCTACATAACCTGGCTCTGATATTTCATACTATGCTTCTGCTTCGCTGCTGCAAATATCATGAACCAGTAAGGCTTCCGCTACTCTGATGAAAAGATGTCATGATTCAAAAGTGTGAGCATGTCGGTCCAAAACTCACAACATCACATGAAGGCAACACTACTATGGATGATCCAGAGAGATTTACTGTAGCTGATGATCTCAATGAAAGCTCGAAGATCATCAAAGATGTGGATCAGTTCAAAGACCTCCACTGAAAGTACTAAACTATGCGGACTTTGAAGTATCACTGCTAAAGCACAAGATTGCGGATTTGAAGAATTGAAGTCTACGAGCTCAAGAACGAAGTCAAGAATAGAATGCTAGGATTCAAAATGTAAATCATGGGGTGACCTCCCTTAGGGGGAGATTGTTAGGAATTGGAAATTCCATGTTAAAGTGTCGGTCACCCCAATTAAGGTCTAGCATATGTTAGCTCGTAGACGTGTCGGTATTTACGTTGTTTAGTAGTTTATTTGTTAGTTAGTAGCATAGTTTAGCGTAGTGTAACACCGTGGAGGAAGGACGAGTCTTTACCCACTGTATGCCTGATCCACAGGCCGTTAGGAGGTCGTGTAAGTTGTAACTATAAATACCCCTTCCATCCATGGAAGGGGTGGTGCTTTTCAATCTAACATTCCATACTTTTGTATACCAAGTCTCTAGCAAGAAAACACCCAACTCTCTACTTTCTCTCTCTAATGGCTAACATGTATTTTGATCATCCAAGACCACCCGAATCATCAAACACAATAATATATCGATCCTACAGGTATAAACCCCCATCCCAAACTAGTATATATCGTGGTGCCTCTTTACTCGCTTTATATATTTTGGTTGTGATTTCGGTTGTTGTAATTGTTTTACAATCACTAGTTGATCTTTGAGGCTTGAAGTTCATAAAATTCGAAGAAGTGGAAAAGACCATATTCACCCCTCTACGGTTCTACAAGTTTCATAATCAAACTAAAAGCTTATTCTTAAAACATTTGAGTATCAAAATACATTTACTTTACAAGACATAGGGGTTTAACTTGTTATGTAGCATGGTTTTCTACCCCTACTTGTCTGCACGCAAATGTCAAGTACTTCCATCATTACATCAAACCTTAAGGCCTTTTCCATGACCTTAACTTGTTCTCATAAACCTACTAAAATGTTAACAACTAAAACATAAGCATTATGCTTAGTAAGTAATCGGTGATAACAAGCTATCATATACAATTTAATCATACTTGCATCACATACTCTTCATAACTAGTCCAAAGGATAGTCATACTAACACTTGCAGCCACAACACTTAAACAATTCATCAACCAATATCAACGTAAATTTATCACATACTTGGCTAGATATAAAACTAGGTAAACCACTTACCTTAGCTAGTTATGACCAACTAGCCTAATTTTAAGTTTGGTCCAAGCATACTAAACCATGTCTCATAAACACTTATCACATCCATTCACATAATACACATTGATGGTGGTCTATCTTTGAATCTAGGGCTGGGTCTAAAGATATGTGTGTAGGAAAATCTCATAAGTAGTGGCTTCTTTATAGATATAATCGGAATTAAATTTTCAAAATAATTTATCAGAAAGGTCACTAGTGGAAATCATATTCTTTTTTGGCATGATATATATAAGCCTCAACTCACAAGTGTCTTAAAGATCAATTTCCACGACTTTATGCTTTAGAGAACCAAAAAGATCGTATGTGGAACTCTCCATGGATATGAATAATAGCGTCTGGGTTTTGAAGTAGGACTGGCGGTTAACCCCAAGGGAGAGATCATTAAATGATTTAAATGCCCTAAACCCCTCATTAAACCTCCTTCCCATTGTGGATGATTTTGTTGACTCATGAAAGTGGGTCCTTTCTCCACGGTAAACTATCTTTCAAGATCCATTAACAGGCATATTGTTGCCTCCACACCAAACGCCCGTATTATGCAAAGGTATCCATGGCTCTCGAAGAAGGTATCCCTTTTTATTTGGAGGGTTATTTTGGATTGGCTCCCTCATCTTGATAACTTAATTACTCAGGATGTCCCTGTTGACTTAGACTTGTGTCATCTATGCAATGAGGAGAACAAAAAATAGATAAGCTATCCTCACATCATTACTCGAGAGTGTACTCGTTTGGAGGTAAATTTTTAGTTGGTGGGGGAATGCGGCATATCTAAAAGTGGAGGAATGCGGCATATCTCTCCTCTTTTGAGTCTAGATAAGCTATCCTCACATCATACCCTTTTGGCAACATTCAAAAGTTGGCCTTCTTTGGATTCCTCATAGATTAAAACAAGTTTTGGGTGCGTAGTCTAGTTGGATTGGTGATCCAATAGTGTTTATTTAGTTTTTTGTACCCAACTTAGGGTGTTGTTTCGTATCTCTAACTTGGAGATCCCGTAACATGTTCTCTTTGATCCTCTTTGGCCAATTGTGACTAACAAAATCTCAGCCTTTCGAAAAGAATGAAGCTTATGGTCTCTTACCTACTTGTGTCCACAAGCAATTGTCAACCACTTTGACCTCCAGCCACATAATATTACCACCTCTACCCTACCGTAGCATCGTGGAGGTACTTTAGTATTTTTATGTGAAATAAATTTGATATTGCATAAACATTATTCCAGCCTAGAATTCTTACAATTCGTAAAGTTAGTTACAGATAACATATAACCGAAAAACATTGGTTTCCAAAACTTTTACTTACAACATAACTGTCGTAACACACGAGTACTATGTTAGTAGTACTGATTTATTCCTGTCACAGCGTGATCACTATGAAACCTAATTTATTTTATCTGAAATGTGATTGCAATATAAGCATATAACCTTGCTAATATTCAATAATCCATGTGTTTCGGACAATGGTCTCTCACAAAAAACACATTTTTTTAATAACATCATAATTATTATCAGTTACGCTTTTATTAGAACTTTTTTTATAAAATGAAAGTTTTATCATTAACTATTTAAATAATGTTTTCTTTAAACTTTATAGAATATTTCAAGTAATGGCAATATGATAAACTCGATCTAACTTTTTTATGTATATTTAGTAGTGAACGATATATTTGAAACAACCTGAAAGAAATATGAACAAATTATTTGGGACATATGGAGTAACAAACAAAATAAATTATAATTTTTTGGAAAAAATGTTTTTTTATTTGTTTTTTATATTTTGTTTTGTTCTTAGACATGGATGGTACTTGAGTGCTAAAAGGAATCAAAGTGCAAATATTGTGTAGTGTGATGAGGACTTTGGGTGATTTGATATGCAAAATTATTGTTCAATGAACCTCTTTATTGCAACCTTTGACACTACAAACCGGAACCAAAAGGAGACTAGATGGGTATCAAGTTACCAAAAGTAGCCATCCTTCCCACCCACTCATCGAATGAACTTTCGTGGCATGCTTCTTTATAGCAAAAATAATGACTCCTATCATATCATATCATATAATGCGTATTATTCATGCGATACATAATCCATAAAGTGTAACGGTTTAACCGGTAATACTATTATTGCATATATTAGTAAACAGTTTACCCACATACATATTATTGCATATATTAATATTAATATGTATGTGGCACTGTGGCAGCAACATAAGTATTACTTGCTTATCTCACCTACGAATTTACTTGCTTATATTGCTACCTTTTGTTTTCAGTACAACACAGTTTTTGTCAGTTTTTGTACCGTATTTCTGACAGTTTTAAGCGTTTAACTTATTAAACTTTATATTTTATGTTTCGTACTTTCAAATTTATAGGTTTTTGATATAAACAACGTTATAAAAATAAAATAAAATTGAAATAAAAATACAAAAAAAAAAAAGGCAAAAAAGAGGATGCCCTTTGTAAAAAAAGGATTATATAACCTACCCGAAAAAGTAATCAATCACGCTTATGGACATGACATATGTTATATCTGCAATACAAGTGCCTGAGTATAGTACTAATACATTTTGCTCAACCATAACGCACTAAGAGAGGAGGGAGTGGAGCTCGAGTAGGGCATCGAGTAGCATGTACCCGAGCGGGTACACCGCCCCGCGTATGTCGGGTACTTGGATCGAGTAGCAAAATCGAGTTGGGAGCTCGAGCGAGTACCATGCTTAAATTTGAAATATTCGACCGTTTGGGGGGTTGCAACGGTTACATGCAATAAAAAAAAAAAAAAAAAAAATCACTTTAAAACCAAATAACATACACTCATTTTTTTCAAAAAAACATACACTAATCTCTCCAAAAAAAAATAATTACCCCCACCTTTCAAAAAAAACACACACTAATCTCTAAAAAAAAAATGTCTTCCGATTCTTCCGAATACGTTATTCCGTCTCCAGCCAGTGTTCGACGACAGTGTGGTAGCGGAGTTACTAGACGAAGTTCTCCATGACCGTCTTCGATATGATCTCACGGAGCACGTAGCACGTCAATACTTGCCGCATCTCGATGATTAGTGGGTTTTTTATTTTAATCTAGTTATTTTTAAGTATTATGTTATGTTTCTTTTTTTTAAGTATTATGTAATGTTTTTATTTTTAATGAAATGGTATGTTTTTATTTTAAATATTGTATGTGATTTTATGTATTTAAAAAAAAATGAAATTCGGGTACTAAGGTACCACTCCCTCCACTTAGGGTAGTGTTATGGTAGAATTGAGTAGTTTTGAGCTGGAGGGTTTTTATTAAATAGAGGTGATTTGACACCCAGGGTATTAGGGTACCAGTCCCTCCTCCCTAGCTACAACTCTATTACTTGCTTATGTTGCTACCACATAGTACATATTAATATTATTGCAGCTTGTCAAGAAGTGATGATGAGTTTTAGTAACACCATAAGAAGTTATGATGTTCATCTCTTATATATTTTTTTTCTTTAACTCGTATAATTACATAAGGTTTTGTTAATGCGTTGATTATGTGAGATATTAGAGATAATTGTGAATTCCTTGAATTGCCAATACATCGTACATCAATAAATATACACAAACCGAATATTTTAGATATGGGCCGGGCCTTTTACACAAATATAAACTATATGGGCTAGGCTAACACTCCCCCGCAGTCGAAGCGGGAGGACACCAAACGCTGAGACTGGAACGAAACTCCTCAAACAAAGCGGAAGGCAATCCTTTCGTGAAGATGCCCGCATACTGATATCGTGAAGGACATGAAGAACCCGAACTTGACCAATAGCAACCAAGTCGCGAACAAAGTGTATGTCTATCTCGATGTGTTTCGTACGCTGATGTTGAACCGGATTACAAGATAAGTAGACAGCACTAACATTATCACAGTAGACAAGCGTAGCGGAAGATAATGGGGTGTGTAGCTCTCGAAGTAAATTTCGTAACCAACATGTTTCGGCAACAGCATTGGCAACCCCACGATACTTTGCTTCAGCACTAGAAAGAGAGAGAGTTGGTTGCCGCTTGGAGGACCAAGAGAGAAGATTGTTGCCAAGAAACACACAGTAGCCTGAAGTCGATCGCCTAGTGGTGAGACAACCAGCCCAATCCACATCAGAGTAGGCAACCAGTGATGAAGTAGAAGAAGCATACAACTGTAGACCATAGTCTAATGTACCCCGAATATACCGTAAAATCCGCTTGAGAGATGAGAAATGAGGCTCTCGAGGGTCATGCATATGGAGGCACACCTGCTGAACAGCATAAGATATATCTGGGCGAGTGAAAGTGAGATACTGGAGTGAGCCTGCAAGACTCCTATATAGGGTAGAATCGGATACGGGATCACCATCATCTCCCAGTTTAGACTTAGTGTCAACAGGAGTCTGACTGGGATTACAATTGACCATATGTGCTCTCTCCAAAACCTCAATAGCGTACTTCTTCTGAGATAGTGATCTGTGCAAAACCGTCAAGTCTAATCACACAAACTGGCCACTTGTGAATGACCAGCCGTAACAGGCTTAAAACAGTTCAGACACAAATGCAATGAAGTCCTGGAGAATATAGTGAATTCCCGGGTCATTATTTCCCACGGAGACTCAATGGTGTGCAAACACTTGATCAGACGATAGATTGATCACTAATGATAGTGATCAGAAAAGATTAGGATTGAATATTACACTACTGAAAAAGGTTATAAATAACAGCGACTTAAATACAAATTAAGAAAATTAAAAAGATAAAAGATATTAAATAAACGCTATCACTATATTTAAAGTGATGAACGTTTAAAACCTAAAACGTACGTTTAAATTAAAAACTACGTAACGTACAAAATAAAACGTGAAAATAAAGAAGGAAAATACCTATGAATATAGAAAATACATTTTTACAATCCTAATTATATAAGAAAATTATTAGAAAAGGAAAATTATTTTTACAACTATTTATCTAATTATTATTAATTAAAAACTATTTATAAAGTATTTAAAATGCACTAAAATACAAGAAAATACAAAATTAACCTAGAAAAATGAAATTATAAGTTAGAAAAGTCTACAATATGATAAAACTTATTTTAAAACTAAAAATATATTTTTTTGACTTTTTATGTATTTGTTATTAATTTAATACTATTTAAAACTAATTAAAATGCTAAAAAAATACTATTTAAACCAAGAAAATTATGGAAAAATACTTTTTAGGCTTTTTATATTTATCTTAATCTAGGAAAATTGAAAACATATTTTTTAAAGCTTTTTCTAAATTATTTGTATTAAAAGCTATTTAAAAAGGCTTAAAAACTAATTTAAATAAAGAAAAATAGCAAACAAGCTAGGAAAAATCTGAAAATTTCAGGAAAAGTCTAAAATAATATTAGGAAGCTAGGAAAAATAGAAAAACAAGGGCTTGTGTGGAGGATTTAGAAACTGATGAGCAAAGTGCTTATAAATAAGCACTTTGAAGTAGCAAATGGAGCGCAACAAGCACCAAACTGATATGGAAGCTACAATAAGCTAAAACAACCAAAATGCAACAAGTTTTAACAGGCCTAACCCACAGAATTGCAAGACACAAAGATTTGGCTTATTTGAGTTTAAGCACAAAACAGTTTTGGGGAGGCTACTTTGGACTTAAGCACTAGCTTCAAAATAAGCTGGAAATGAAAAACAGAAATGGGACCTTGCACTAGACCTGGGTGAGACTAAGTAAACCAAAGTACAGACCTAGACAAGCTCAAATGAGACTTGTGCAAGGTCTGCAAAACCTGCATAAATCCTGTGCAGTCAACAGTGCCCTGCACAGGGGATTTGACACCATATTCACAAGCTCTTTTGAACCTTATATAAAATTAACAAAATTATGCAAAAATGATAAAAAGAAACTAGACCAGTAGAGCTTTTCAAAACCACAAGTTTCATAGAAATTGGCCCAGAACTGAGCTTGTGAAAATTCCTCCCATTTGGCTCAAAACTGAGATTTCAATATTTTGACTTTTTAAGTAAAGATGAAATGTTGACTATTTGGAACTTTGCAACTGATTTGTGGACTGAAATTGATGTAATAAGGTAAATAAAACCTAATGCAAGCTATATCTAAGATTTACAAACACAAAATAAGATTTTGTTATGCAAGAACTCCAACAGTAAGCAAGTGGGACAGATTCAAATGGAAATTGACTTTTAGAGATTGCAGATGCAATAAGATGACAACAATGAGTTCAATTTAGCTAAATAGGCATGAAACAACAGACTTTGACTACTGAATAAACCTATAACTCAGTTTACCCAACTGATCCAAACACCCTTTGTTATAACTGATATGAACTTAAACATATACCAACTACTGAACCAACATGTGATAAGGATCAAACTAAGTCTAAATACCCTAATTAACACTAAAGAAGCAAGTAGGAACTAAAATCAAACACAAATACAGATACAAGCTTAATATGCAAAATGGCTCAAAAATGAAATTGAGAAACTCACTTACCACTGACCAACTTGCTTGCAGGCCAAAACCAGAACTAAAACTACTCTAACCTAACTTAATCCAACCCAATTCCACTCACTGCATCACCAAAATCCATCACCATTGCAATTTGAGTCCATAGTTGACTTTTGTTGACCATGTACCACATTTGCTTGAAATGGATGTTTAAGCTTACAAAAAGCTTTTATAAACTTAAATGAGCTGATTTGAATTTAAAAATAAGCTTCTGAGAGCTTATGAATAAGAACTGGAAACTTATATTTTCAACAGTGCACTAAAAACTTGGAACTTATATAAAAGACTTGAATTTAAACTCAAGGGCACATACAAAGATGTTTTCACTTACATATGATACTTGGAAACTAAAATTACAACATTTTATCTAAAATTAGAACATTAAGTTGAAAAACGACATTAGGAAAAAATAAAAAGCTAACTACTACACTTCATTGCTTCCCTTAGCTTCTTTTTTATACTCCCAGTGATTTTTCTCTCTCTTCTGAATATATCCCACCTATCTTTCTGGCCATTGGATGAGAAGAGCTGATCTTGGCCTTTGATTCAGTTTTGGCGGGAAATGGATAATTAGCAGTGGAGGTTGAGTGAAGGGTGGAAGGGTGCATTAATTGTAGTTTGGAGGGTAGGAGAGGAGGGGGGAACAAGGATAGTGATATGTTTGGGTGAGCAGGGAAGCAGGTGGGGGAGAAGGACTTTGGCGCCAGTTGTGTTTATTTGACCAAAGGGGTTGACTGGGGTATTAGTAATAGGGGGGGTCAAAACAGGTTGTGGCATGGGTCACAATGGGATTATGATAGGGTCCAAGGGTCAAAAAGGGTTTAATAATACATAAGGACCTATTTTGCAATTTCTGAAAATTAGGGGACCACTTCTGCCATTTCATCAAAGTTGATCCAAGGGTTAAAAGTGACAAGCTTCAAAAGTACAGGGACCAAACTTGACAATTTCTAATTTCCAAGGGCCATTTCTGCCAAATTTCAAACTTGAAGGACTAAACTTGTAATTTTCTCAAACTTTTGATATTTTTCACCAAAGGACTAATTTTGACAAGTTATGATTTAAAAAGGACCTTTGGTGACTTTTCTTATGAAATTTTGACTCAGGGACTATTTTTGACAATTTTAGAAACTTGGGGGACTGAAACTGCCAATTATGCAAACTTTGCTCATTTTTCATCTGTTTTTAAACATTTTGCATCTGAAACATATAAAATGCAATTTTGGAATATTTTCAGTATTTTGATGCATTTCTGAGCATTTTTAATCGTTTTGCAGTTCAGATTGACCCAAAAATGATGAGTATTTACACACTCATCAGATAGAAACAATCCTGAAGAATCACGTGTAACTGAAATGCCCAGAAAATAATTAAGTGGTCTGAGATCTGTCATGGAAAACTCTTGATGCAAGGAATGAATAACATGCTGTAACAGAGTCTCATAAGAAGCAGTGAGCACGATATCATCAACATATAGTAACAGGTAAGCAGTATCTGTCTCCCGTCTAAATATAAATAAGGATGAGTCACAACGGCCATGAGAAAACCCAACCCGAGTAATGTAAGATGCAAATCGCTGAAACCATGCTCTAGGGGCTTGCTTGAGCCCATACAGAGATTGCTGCAATAAACACATATAATCCGGATGTACAGGATCCCGAAACCCTGGAGGCTGATGCATATAAACTGTCTCAGATAAATCACCTTTTAAGAAAGCATTCTTGACATCAAGCTGATGAATCGGCCAATGTCGAGAAGTAGCCAAACTCAGAACAGTCCGAATAGTGCCCGGTTTAACCACCGGACTAAATGTCTCATCTACATCGACCCCTCTAATTGATTACTACCATTCGCCACAAGACGAGCCTTGTAGCGACTAAGAGTGCCATCAGCCAGATACTTATGGCGAAAAAGCCACATAGAGCGAATAATGTTGGTGTCTGTGGGCCTAGGCACAAGAGTCCAAGTGTCGTTCTTAATAAGTGCAGTGTATTCATCACGCATAGCATTTTGCCAATTTGGATCAGTAAACGCATCACGATAAGTTTTTGGTAATGGTGAAACCGAAGACACATGCATATTGAGACGCTCAGTAGGACGATTAGTCCCGACACGAAATCGCGTGACCATGGGGTGAATTGAGACAGGGTTTGGGTTATTAGGTGGATCTGGGATAATATATTGGTGTTGGTGCGTGTAGCCACCTGAAAAATTTCACTATCATCAACCTTCATATTAATAAACTAGGTTGGTTATCAAAACTTATTTGAGCTAAGTTGAGCAATTTAGCATGTACGTTTCATTTTGTTGCATAAAAATTTATGCATCTCCGAGTAGTCTTATTTAATCATGCCCGATATTTACTGATAACTGAAATCAGTCTCACAAGAAATTTTCTTGTCTTACGAGCCGCACGCGTACCGACACTAAACTAGTTATGGCTAAAGTCAAATAAATATTTCTACGAGTTAGAATTAATATTTTATTTTAATTTTTTTTTACCTTTATAAAAACATGCCAAAAATTATATATTACACGTTTAGTCAAAAGCGTCAAACCGGGACACCGTGACCCACATTTAAGCTCAAACGGGACACGAAATACATAACGAAAATTTGAGATAATCTTACACGTTACCACCCAAATTTCAACTCATAGTGACACATGTTGTATTAGAAAGATGTGAAAATGCTACCTTACACATTATGAACTAACTAATAACATATAACATCCATACACCTTGTTAAACACTAGACTATTGAGATCCTTTCTTCTTTTTCTTGTAACCGAATATACCCACAAGAGGTACACCAATCTTTTCCAAAACTTGCAAATACATTGATCTTGAAACATTGTTTGAGAAGTAAACTTAAAACCTAACATGTAACTAAGCATTTGACTTTTGAGACATGATGAAACATATTTCCCATGCACACAACACATTTCACTCTTTTCCTTGTCCTTTTGGCTGCCGTATACCACCTAAAGCCAAAGTCCATTTGCTTGTTTTCTTAAATACTTCCTAGGTGCAAGTAAAATCAAGGTTTCATGTACCAATGCTCAACAAAAACTCTTGGTCTTTAACCAAAGGTTCTTCTTCTTTTCTTCTTAAAAACCCACGAACCCACAAGCTCATCACACATCTCACTTACAAAAACTCACCAAAAACCTCTAAGTGTATGCAAAGTTTAGCCTTGGAAGCTTGGTTTTCTCTTGGTTTGCTCTAGCTCACTTCGACACATACTCCTCCACACCCTCTTCGAGCTCATTAAACTTTCAAACACTCAAAGGAAAACTAAGGTTACTTGAAAACGAGCATAAAGGTTTTAGAAGCAAGGTAATCGGGTTCACTTTGGAAAGCATATCGGGTTCACTTTGGAAAGCTTATTGGGTTTCTTTCTCATCCTTGTCCGTACGTATTCTTCACCACCATTCTTGGTGTCGTAAGTATTCCTCCCTTTTCCGTATGTAGGACGATGTAGTTTCTTAACCATTTATAACACATCGATACGTTGTCACGACACTTGTACACGACCTCGTTATAAAAAGCTACGTTGTCAACCCATTTTGAAACTAACTACATTTCGAAACTAACTACAAACACAAATGTAACACTTACATTTCGAAACTAACTACATTTCGAAACTAACTATCAAACTTGAGTGGATAGAAAACTCGTTTTGTTGACAACCCATTTCGAAACTAACTATTAAACTTGAGTGGATAGAAAACTCGTTTTGTTGTCAACCCATTTCGAAACTAACTACAAACGCAAATGTAAGGCTTAGATTGTTTCCTTGGTACTCTCGGCATCATTGTTAAAAATCACCGGACAAAAGAAAACGTATTGCATATGCATGCAAAACCTTCGAACACTTCCTACTGAGAAGAAATACATAACAAGTATAAAACAGTTGAAATACCCATTAAATAGAGTTATGCTGCGAGAACTAACACAAAAGGACCCTTGGCTCAGTTGGTAGGGACGTGGGTGATCAACTGGGAGGTTGCGAGTTCGAACCTGTCTCGTGGCAGTTACCCATCTTTTTTTTGTAACTTTCATATTTTGACAAATCCAGTCCCCCGACTTCGCACCCCTTGTCATTTTCCTTAAGATCTTTTATAAGCCTTGTAAACTCATATTGATATCTACGATTTCAACCCTCGACTTTGAACCACTTGACACATTTCTTAAAATCCTTATAAAGTTTGAAACATATATAAATCTTTACAACTTTGATCCCTCCAAGTTCTACACTTAACGCTTCCCATCCTAAGAACTTCTATAAGATAATAAATTTATATTTTCTACGAGTCTTCGTCACATAAATATAATTGGTACATATTTCTATTTGACGACCACATTTGCATAAACTAGAAAATATTATACTTTTCTAAATATAATATTTTCCCACAACTTAGATAAATATATATTGTACATATATCTATACTTTTCAAAACTAAACAAAATCAAATAAATACAAGTTGATTTGTAATTATTTCCACTTTAATAAATATACTCGAGCCAACTCTTATACGAATGTTTCGTAAACTGTCCCACTCACTTTTCCAAGAGCCAAAGACTTATAAGCATTTCAAAACTTATTTAAACTTACCCGTTGCCACACAAGCAACAATAAACACAAACTCTTGAAAATACTTCAACCGTTTTCAATACATTAAATCATGGATAAAAACAATAAACTAAGACTTGCCATGCTAATTATAGGTCGCGTGACGGTACTTCGTGCTCATACTACTTGACTTTACACTACTCGGATACCATTTGCAAAGGTGAGTTCATAGCCTCGCCTTTACTTATTTCTTTCAAACCCCGCGAGGGAGATGCATGCTATAAACTAGAACACAAGTCTTTTCTTAAACTGTATGCTTGCCTGATCATTATTATTATAGCCTAAGTTGCCTGCCATAAGTCCCTTACATCATGAACCATTAATCACTTGCTAGTGAACGCGAATATTGTGGATAGTACTATGGGAATTAACGACCCCGACTCGGTTATCGGAAATAACCGGGGCGCACTATATTTGGTTAACTATGGAATTGGCAATTCCATCTCTGAGGGCAATATTATTACTTACGCCAGTAATTAGGTGTATGCAGTTAGTTTGGTGTCATGAGCTTAGCGCATAATAATAATCTATGTTTTCCATGGTGATTGTATTCGAAGTAATTATCATCTCTTACTTGTGTTCAACCATTTATTTAAACCTATGAATATCACTAAACTTTTGTTGACTTTTTAAGCATGTTCATCTCAGGTACTAATTAGAATATCATGAAGGCGTGGAGTGGACGTCGTTGAACAATTGAAGTGGTGTTGTTTTCAATTAAAGTTATCATTTCGTAAATGTTTAAACTATCTTTTGTGTAACCTCAAAACATGTGGTATTCCTTTTTGTGTTTCCAAAACGCTGAGTTCTATGAAATGGTAACTATCGTTTATTAAAACGTCTCTTTAGAGTCGTTTTCTATAACTTATGATTATGATCCTCTAAGTAATACCCCAAATAGTCTTCCGCTGTCACATTGTGATTTTGGGGGTGTTACAGATTGGCATCAGAGCCTAGGTTATAGAGAACCAACTTGTATTTTCAAAACAAATTGGACTATAACCGCGCTTTTCAAATGGACCGTTTTACACCACCACTTCACGTCCTCCGCGCTTACTTCGTACCGATAACATGTAGGAGATTCACATTAGCAGATATTACATGACTAGTAAAACTTTGCATGATAAAAACTTATAATGCTAGCTTTCATTTGGTTAAGCATTTAGATTTGCGTGGCAGATTATGCGCGACTAACTAAATCTTATTTACTGCATGGCTTTATTTACTTATGAGTGCATATTTTCTTTTGGGTTGTTACAGTACTATGTCGTCCGCTACTCACCCTATCGACCTGACCTCCGACACCGAGATGGAGGATGCTATGTCTTCTGCCTCTACTCCCACGGCGCCGGCTCTCGTTGCACCTATGTCCTCTGAGACTGAGCCCTTCGAGGAGGGTGAAGTCGTTGTCACCCCACCTGCTTTGACCATACCTGAGCGTTTGCCCGTTTTTGGTCCCCCCACTTATGACCGATATCTAGAGTCACAGCAGTGGCTATCACCTTCTGACATTATGTCCCAGACACCATCACCTGCTGATTCTGTGTCTTCTACTTCTTGCCCATTACCACTACCTGTTCGCCGAAGGCGAAGGCGAGCTAGGGTTCTCAAACCCTACGAGCCTGCGCCATTCGGACAGCCATTCCGTTACCGTAAGAAGGGTGCTACCTTTATACATACCGCTCGGAAACGAGTAAAGGCACCCATCACTTTTGTTCCACCATCTGACATACCATCATCCTCTGCTTTTCCACCATCAGCTGCACCTACACCACCACTCATACCTGTTTCACCACTACCACCACCTACCACATTCATTTATCAGACCACCACTGTACCGGTTTCATCCTCATCCCGTGCACCATCACCCTAGGTGACGCACACTGAGCCGGTGACATCTCTTGGGAAGAGAGCCCGTCTCTCACCCATACATTCGGACCCATATTACCAGGCTATGTTTGGTACCTCTGAGCCGAGAGCCCGTAGGAGGGTCGATGCTAGACGTTGGTCATACATGATGCCGCTCATTAGTCGATGGAGGTCGGAGGAGGGTGCACCTAGCGCTGTGGACCTTGGGGAGCATCGGTTTGCTGCTGCTGAGACTCTTTCGGTTACGGGAGAACCCCTTCATCATACCATTCCATTGATAGCTGCCCGAGTTCTGCGATTTAAGGATCAGCTCGAGGATGTTGTGGCATTCGTTGATGAGGTTCCGTTGGTACGTATCGAGAACATTGAGGATGAGGTTGGAGAGCTCCTTAAAGGGAGGAGTACGATGGAGAGAGTGCTTGATAGGATTGGTGCCCAGAGTGAGAGAGCTAGTGGAGCAGTTACAGTGTTGGAGAGGAGGATGGAGTCAGATAGATTAGGACTACTGGACAGAGCTGAGATGTTGGAGGGGGTTGTGCGACGACAGTCGGAGAGGATGACTATCATGGAGACTCGTGCTACTGCTTTGGAGCAGAGATTGGAGGCACGAGATAGAGAGGTGGATGAGCTGGCAGAGCTAGTCCGTGACCTACAGCGCCGATTAAGGAGCACACCTGACAGCCTCTAGATTGGTGATTCATCTATTTAGTTTTCTGGTACCTTAGCCTGCCGCATGTGGCACTAATAAAGGCCTTGTATTCGCATGTTTTGTAAACTATCGAACAAGTTATTTATGCGACATTGTATGGTTTTGTATCACTATGTATGGATGATAGACAGGTGGCATTATGGTTGTTATTTCTTGATGTTCTTATGTATGGTGATCTTTCTTATTTATCGATGTATGAATCGAAGTGATCATTTATATATACTTTCTTGTGTGGTTCTAACATATTGTGATTCTTTCTCATGATGATTATACTCTATTGATATAATGTGATGATCTTGACTATTATGAAATCATTTTTTTTTATAATAATTCACACTTATGTTGAATGATTCTAAAATCTAAGTGTATGTCTTTAGAAAAATGGCAAGAACAAGAACTACCTCTACCTCTACTGAAACTCCCGAGATGACCCCTGAAGCAATTCGGAGGCTGGTTACTAATGAAATCGGTGCTGCTTTTGCTGCAAGACCTGCTGGGGCAGCTCGAGCAAATGAAGCCCCAAATCAAGCCAACCGGAATGAAGCTGTGGTAAATCGCAAATGTGGATACAAGGAGTTCATGAATTGCAAACCTACCTTCTTCAAAGGAACTGAAGGCGCAGTTGGCCTTATTCATTGGATCGAAAGATCTGAAACTGTGTTTCTTCTAAGTGATTGCTCAGAAGATTGCAAGGTAAAATTTGCTACTGGTACTCTGCTGGAAGATGCATTGTCTTGGTGGAAGGCTCATGCCCAACCTATTGGCATGGAAGAAGCCTACAAAACCACTTGGACTGAACTAAAGCAATTGATGATGAAGCAATACTGTCCAAGGACCGAGATCAAGAAACTTGAAGATGAATTCTATCATCTGACTACTAAAGGCAATGATCTCAAAACCTACTTCAAGCGCTTCCAA
The DNA here is from genome assembly GCA_019973895.1 of Chrysanthemum seticuspe. Classification (NCBI taxonomy): domain Eukaryota; kingdom Viridiplantae; phylum Streptophyta; class Magnoliopsida; order Asterales; family Asteraceae; genus Chrysanthemum; species Chrysanthemum seticuspe. The sequence goes on from BPTQ01000006.1 coordinate 188,006,551, forward strand.
GAATTGAAAGCTCTATGCCCATCCATGGTTTCTGACGAAATTAAGTTGTTGGAAAATCTCATTGGGGGATTACCCCGAAGCATTGAGGGCAATGTTACTGCATCAAAACCTAAAACCGTGGAAGAAGTGATCACAATTTCCTACCAACTCATGGATCAAGTCCTGAAACATGGATCCGTGCAAGGCAATAACGACAACAAAAGGAAGTTTGATGACCGTCGAGGCAACACTTCAAACAACTACAACCACAACTCTTTCATTCACAACAATAACCGCAACAACAACAACCAAGGCCGCAACAATCACAATCAACACCGCAACAACAATCCCAACCCATATCACCAAAACCGAAACAACCACCACAATCAACAAAACCGTAGGCAAGAAGTTGTGAGGGCTTATGCCGCTACACCCGCCACTGGAAGAGGCTATGCTGGACCACACCCTTTGTGCACTCGATGCAACCTGCATCATGTGGGACGTTGTACTATTAAGTGTGGAAAGTGTAACAAGGTGGGCCATACCCACAAGGATTGCCGAAGCCCGGCTACTGGAAGTAACCTTCAACCCATGGGGATAACTTGCTTTGGATGTGGAGAAGCTGGGCATGTCAAGAGTAGATGCCCAAAACTGTACGGGAACAACAACAACAACAATAACAACAACAACCCTGCTAGAGCAAGAGCTTATGTGCTAGGAGATGGAGATGCACAAGAAAACCCGGACGTCGTTACGGGTACGTTTTCGCTCAATCATCATTTAGCTAAGGTGTTATTTGATTCTGGAGCCGACAAAAGCTTTGTGTCTTCTAAGTTTGCACCCTTACTAAAAGTCACCCCAACCGTCCTAGATACCACATATGAAGTAGAGCTAGCCGATGGAAAAATAGTAGGAACTAACACTATCCTTCGAGGTTGCAACCTATCCTTATCAAACCACCCGTTCGATATAGACCTTATGCCTATCCAACTTGGTAGCTTCGATGCTGTCATTGGCATGGATTGGCTATCCAAGAATCGTGCAAGAATCATCTGTGACGAGAAAGTCGTTCACCTTCCTCTCAATGGCAAAACTCTAATCATTCGGGGTGATCGTAGTAAAACCCGATTGAATATCATCTCGTGCGTAAAAACTGCAAAGTACATAGAAAAAGGATGTCACATTTTTCTAGCACAAGTAACGGAGAAGAAGAAAGCGGATGAGAAACAACTAAAAGACGTCCCCGTGGCTAGGGATTTTCCTGAAGTATTTCCTGAAGACTTGCCTGGTCTTCCTCCGATTCGGGAAGTAGAATTCCAAATCGAGCTAATGCCGGGAGCGGCACCCGTGGCACGAGCACCTTATAGATTGGCACCCTATGAACTGCAAGAATTGTCTGACCAACTTCAAGAATTGTCCGAAAAAGGATTCATTCGACCGAGTTCTTCGCCTTGGGGAGCTCCGGTCTTATTTGTCAAAAAGAAGGAGGGATCTTTTCGTATGTGTATCGATTACCGTGAGCTGAACAAGCTAACGGTAAAGAACCGATATCCATTGCCTAGAATTGATGATTTGTTTGACCAACTGCAAGGGTCAAGCGTCTACTCCAAGATTGATCTGAGATCTGGGTATCACCAACTGAGAGTAAGAGAAGAAGATATTCCAAAAACTGCTTTCCGAACACGATACGGCCACTATGAGTTCCAAGTAATGCCATTTGGTTTGACAAATGCACCGGCGGTATTTATGGACCTGATGAACCGAGTGTGTAAACCTTACTTGGAAAAATTTGTGATTGTGTTCATTGACGACATTCTCATTTACTCCCGCAACAAGGAAGAGCATGCGGAACACTTGAAAGCCATTCTAGAGCTACTCAAGAAAGAAGAACTGTATGCTAAGTTTTCCAAGTGCGACTTCTGGATTCAAAAAGTTCAATTCCTTGGTCACGTGATAGATAGTAATGGTCTTCATGTTGATCCTTCAAAAATCGAAGCTGTCAAAGATTGGTCATCCCCTACTACCCCTACCGAGATACGACAATTTTTAGGTCTTGCGGGTTACTATCGAAGATTTATCGAAGGATTCTCGAAAATCGCTAAACCTCTAACGGAGTTAACCCAGAAAAAGAAGAATTTTGACTGGGGTGAGGAACAAGAGTTAGCCTTTCAACTCTTAAAACAAAAGCTTTGTGAAGCTCCTATCTTAGCCTTACCCGATGGAGTGGAAGATTTTGTGGTCTACTGTGATGCATCACACCTAGGGTTAGGTGCGGTATTGATGCAAAGAAACAAGGTGATCGCTTATGCTTCGCGACAACTCAAAACTCACGAAAAGAACTACACTACTCATGACTTGGAATTAGGAGCCGTGGTTTTCGCTCTCAAAATATGGAGACATTACCTATATGGGACCAAGTGTACGGTGTTCACCGACCATAAAAGTCTCCAACACATTCTCGATCAAAAGGAGTTGAACATGCGACAACGCCGATGGCTAGAATTGCTTAGTGATTACGACTGTGAAATCCGTTACCACCCTGGAAAAGCAAATGTCGTGGCTGATGCTCTTAGTTGAAAGGATCGACCTAAACCTCTTCGAGTGAGATCTTTGGGAATGACAATTAGGTCACCCCTCCCATCAAAAATCCTTGAAGCTCAAGCTGAAGCTCTCAAACCTGAAAACCGTCCTAACGAGAGAATCTTTGGAATGCCGGAAAACGAGAACGGTTTTGCGCAAAGATCGGATGGAACCTTATGTTTTGGCGATAGAAGTTGGATACCACTTTGTGGAGGAATACGGGAACTCATTATGCATGAGTCTCACAAGTATAAATATTCCATCCACCCGGGATCCGACAAAATGTACCAAGATCTCAAGAAGCTTTATTGGTGGCCAAACATGAAAGCTGAAATTGCAACGTACGTTGGGAAATGTCTCACCTGTTCTCGAGTCAAAGCCGAATGTCAAAAACCTTCCGGATTGTTAACTCAACCTGAACTTCCAGTTTGGAAGTGGGAGAGAATCACTATGGATTTCATAACCAAACTGCCAAAGACTGCTAGAGGTTACGACACCATTTGGGTCATCATTGATCGCCTTACCAAATCCGCTCATTTCCTACCCATCAAGGAAAATGATGAAATGGAAACCCTTGCTCAACTATACCTGAAGGAAATTGTATCCCATCATGGAGTACCAATTTCCATCATTTCTGATCGTGACAGTCGTTTTACTTCACACTTCTGGAAATCTCTTCAAAAGGCCTTAGGTACTCGTTTGGATATGAGTACCGCATATCACCCCCAAACCGATGGCCAAAGCGAAAGGACTATCCAAACCTTGGAAGACATGCTTCGAGCTTGCGTGATCGACTTTGGAAAAGGTTGGGATAAACACTTACCGTTGGCAGAATTCTCCTACAACAATAGTTACCACGCTAGCATCAAGGCAGCCCCATTCGAGGCACTTTATGGTCGAAAGTGTCGATCACCTGTTTGTTGGGCCGAGGTTGGAGATGCCCAACTCACTGGACCTGAGCTTGTCCAAGAAACAACCGAGAAGATTGTGCAAATTCGTCAACGACTTCAAGCTGCAAGAGATCGACAAAAGAGTTACGCCGATGTTAGAAGGAAACCCATGGAATTCCAAGTTGGTGATCGAGTCATGTTGAAAGTATCACCTTGGAAAGGAAAAGTTCGATTCGGAAAATGAGGAAAGTTACACCCTCGATACATTGGCCCTTTCAAGATTCTAGAGAGAATCGGCCTGTAGCCACCTGAAAAATTTCACTATCATCAACCTTCATATTAATAAACTAGGTTGGTTATCAAAACTTATTTGAGCTAAGTTGAGCAATTTAGCATGTACGTTTCATTTTGTTGCATAAAAATTTATGCATCTCCGAGTAGTCTTATTTAATCATGCCCGATATTTACTGATAACTGAAATCAGTCTCACAAGAAATTTTCTTGTCTTACGAGCCGCACGCGTACCGACACTAAACTAGTTATGGCTAAAGTCAAATAAATATTTCTACGAGTTAGAATTAATATTTTATTTTAATTTTTTTTTACCTTTATAAAAACATGCCAAAAATTATATATTACACGTTTAGTCAAAAGCGTCAAACCGGGACACCGTGACCCACATTTAAGCTCAAACGGGACACGAAATACATAACGAAAATTTGAGATAATCTTACACGTTACCACCCAAATTTCAACTCATAGTGACACATGTTGTATTAGAAAGATGTGAAAATGCTACCTTACACATTATGAACTAACTAATAACATATAACATCCATACACCTTGTTAAACACTAGACTATTGAGATCCTTTCTTCTTTTTCTTGTAACCGAATATACCCACAAGAGGTACACCAATCTTTTCCAAAACTTGCAAATACATTGATCTTGAAACATTGTTTGAGAAGTAAACTTAAAACCTAACATGTAACTAAGCATTTGACTTTTGAGACATGATGAAACATATTTCCCATGCACACAACACATTTCACTCTTTTCCTTGTCCTTTTGGCTGCCGTATACCACCTAAAGCCAAAGTCCATTTGCTTGTTTTCTTAAATACTTCCTAGGTGCAAGTAAAATCAAGGTTTCATGTACCAATGCTCAACAAAAACTCTTGGTCTTTAACCAAAGGTTCTTCTTCTTTTCTTCTTAAAAACCCACGAACCCACAAGCTCATCACACATCTCACTTACAAAAACTCACCAAAAACCTCTAAGTGTATGCAAAGTTTAGCCTTGGAAGCTTGGTTTTCTCTTGGTTTGCTCTAGCTCACTTCGACACATACTCCTCCACACCCTCTTCGAGCTCATTAAACTTTCAAACACTCAAAGGAAAACTAAGGTTACTTGAAAACGAGCATAAGGGTTTTAGAAGCAAGGTAATCGGGTTCACTTTGGAAAGCATATCGGGTTCACTTTGGAAAGCTTATCGGGTTTCTTTCTCATCCTTGTCCGTACGTATTCTTCACCACCATTCTTGGTGTCGTAAGTATTCCTCCCTTTTCCGTATGTAGGACGATGTAGTTTCTTAACCATTTATAACACATCGATACGTTGTCACGACACTTGTACACGACCTCGTTATAAAAAGCTACGTTGTCAACCCATTTTGAAACTAACTACATTTCGAAACTAACTACAAACACAAATGTAACACTTACATTTCGAAACTAACTACATTTCGAAACTAACTATCAAACTTGAGTGGATAGAAAACTCGTTTTGTTGACAACCCATTTCGAAACTAACTATTAAACTTGAGTGGATAGAAAACTCGTTTTGTTGTCAACCCATTTCGAAACTAACTACAAACGCAAATGTAAGGCTTAGATTGTTTCCTTGGTACTCTCGGCATCATTGTTAAAAATCACCGGACAAAAGAAAACGTATTGCATATGCATGCAAAACCTTCGAACACTTCCTACTGAGAAGAAATACATAACAAGTATAAAACAGTTGAAATACCCATTAAATAGAGTTATGCTGCGAGAACTAACACAAAAGGACCCTTGGCTCAGTTGGTAGGGACGTGGGTGATCAACTGGGAGGTTGCGAGTTCGAACCTGTCTCGTGGCAGTTACCCATCTTTTTTTTGTAACTTTCGTATTTTGACAAATCCAGTCCCCCGACTTCGCACCTCTTGTCATTTTCCTTAAGATCTTTTATAAGCCTTGTAAACTCATATTGATATCTATGATTTCAACCCTCGACTTTGAACCACTTGACACATTTCTTAAAATCCTTATAAAGTTTGAAACATATATAAATCTTTACAACTTTGATCCCTCCAAGTTCTACACTTAACGCTTCCCATCCTAAGAACTTCAATAAGATAATAAATTTATATTTTCTACGAGTCTTCGTCACATAAATATAATTGGTACATATTTCTATTTGACGACCACATTTGCATAAACTAGAAAATATTATACTTTTCTAAATATAATATTTTCCCACAACTTAGATAAATATATATTGTACATATATCTATACTTTTCAAAACTAAACAAAATCAAATAAATACAAGTTGATTTGTAATTATTTCCACTTTAATAAATATACTCGAGCCAACTCTTATACGAATGTTTCGTAAACTGTCCCACTCACTTTTCCAAGAGCCAAAGACTTATAAGCATTTCGAAACTTATTTAAACTTACCCGTTGCCACACAAGCAACAATAAACACAAACTCTTGAAAATACTTCAACCGTTTTCAATACATTAAATCATGGATAAAAACAATAAACTAAGACTTGCCATGCTAATTATAGGTCGCGTGACGGTACTTCGTGCTCATACTACTTGACTTTACACTACTCGGATACCATTTGCAAAGGTGAGTTCATAGCCTCGCCTTTACTTATTTCTTTCAAACCCCGCGAGGGAGATGCATGCTATAAACTAGAACACAAGTCTTTTCTTAAACTGTATGCTTGCCTGATCATTATTATTATAGCCTAAGTTTCCTGCCATAAGTCCCTTACATCATGAACCATTAATCACTTGCTAGTGAACGCGAATATTGTGGATAGTACTATGGGAATTAACGACCCCGACTCGGTTATCGGAAATAACCGGGGCGCACTATATTTGGTTAACTATGGAATTGGCAATTCCATCTCTGAGGGCAATATTATTACTTACGCCAGTAATTAAGTGTATGCAGTTAGTTTGGTGTCATGAGCTTAGCGCATAATAATAATCTATGTTTTCCATGGTGATTGTATTCGAAGCAATTATCATCTCTTACTTATGTTCAACCATTTATTTAAACCTATGAATATCACTCAACTTTTGTTGACTTTTTAAGCATGTTCATCTCAGGTACTAATTAGAATATCATGAAGGCGTGGAGTGGACGTCGTGGAACGATTGAAGTGGTGTTGTTTTCAATTAAAGTTATCATTTCGTAAATGTTTAAACTATCTTTTGTGTAACCTCAAAACATGTGGTATTCCTTTTTGTGTTTCCAAAACGCTGAGTTCTATGAAATGGTAACTATCTTTTATTAAAACGTCTCTTTAGAGTCGTTTTCTATAACTTATGATTATGATCCTCTAAGTAATACCCTAAATAGTCTTCCGCTGTCACATTGTGATTTTGGGGGTGTTACAGTGCGCGGGTGGTGATGTATTTGGTATCTGTTGTGGGGCGGTGGGTAGTGATGGGAATGGTGATGGGTGTGATGTTGGGTTGTATTAGGACTGATGGGAATTGGTGTTGGTGGCTCATTTGTGGGTTGAGACACAGTGGGTTGCACAACGGGGGCGGTTGGAATGAATGGAGGATTTATATCGGGTGAGTCATCCAAGAAATTGTATTTGGTTGCCGATGTTGGTTTAGGAGTGCCGTATGGAAAAACAGTTTCATCAAAGGTTACATGGCGAGAAATGATTATTTTATTGGTGTTTAAATCGAGGCAACGATACCCCCGATGATTTGAAGCTTGTTCCAAGTAGATGGAGGGTGTGTATTACAAGAATAATAAATAAATTATGATACGTTGGTGTAAAAACAAGAAATGTGTTTTCGAATTATATGTTGCAATAAGTTGCATTGATGTTCTTCTTAGCAAGTTTGTGATTTCATACCATATAGGAGACGCCGATTCGTTAGGATTCAAATATTTAATTGTTAATTTGATGTGTATCAAATACTTATACTTGCAATTCCTGACCACGTCAAAGCAAAGCTGTCATATAGAGTCGATGACAATATATAAATGCTAAGGGTGCGCTTGGTTCAAAATGGGGAAGGGAAAGGCAAAAGGAATGCAAAGGAATTGAATGAAGATTATCATTATCTTTGATAGTGCTTGGTTTAAGAAAAACATATTATTCTCCAAAGTGGTGGTGGTCGTGGCAGCTGGTGGTGGTGGAGGTGGCTGGTGGTGGTGAAGGTTGCTGGTGGTAGTGGTGGTAGCTCTGGTGGTGGTGGTCGATGATGGTGGTGCTATTGGTGGTGGCGGCTAATGGTGGTGGCTGGTGGTTGCTAATGGTGGTGGCTGGTGGTGGTTGTGGCTGATGGTGGTGATGGTGGTGATGGCTGGTGGTGGTGGTGGTGGTGGCTACCGGCGGTGGTGGTGGCTGTTGGCGGTGGTGGTGGCTGCTAGTGGTGATGGCTGCTAATAGTGGTGGCTATTGGTGGCGGTGGTGGCTGGTGGTGGTGGTGGCGGCTACTGCTGGTGGTGGGTAATCATTACCATACCTCCCAATTTACTCGGTAATGCCCATTACCCAATACTAAACAATAATTGCATTCTTTACTCCTAAACAGGCATGTTTAATCATTACCTTTCCCATTCCCCCCCCCCCCCCCCCCCCCCCCCCCAATTACCCCCAACCAAGCACCCCCTAAGAATGTATAGTGACATATACGTGTGTCGATGGTATTGAAGAATCGTGACTAATTAAAGGCTGCATGCTAAAAAGAGTAAAGACCCTCCGTTTAATCAATTTTTGTGGCACAAGCCAAATCTTTTAGTACTTCGATTCTAATTAAAATGAGAAAGATAAAAAAGAAAAAAAAAAATCACGCATTTTAGATTCATTTGTAAAAGTAGATATTTTTTTTAAAATTTCTTTATTTTATTTAAAATGCGTAGCTATAACTTTTTTTAATTTTCTTATTTTAGTTTTTTTTTTCACCAGATCCTTTCCCCTCCTGATAAAGCTAAAACTAAAATTGCATGATACAACTAATAATCGAATTTATTTTGCTGACATACTCCTTTTAGCTCTTACTCGATATGATTATTTTTATCTTTTTGCCAACTAATTTATAAAGCACGAATTTACGCCACACACACTCAAAACGAATTAAACACTTCATTCAAGAGGTTGAGTCATATTGGCAAATTTAAAAAGAAACATAAAAAGATAATCCATTTTAATAAAACCACAAGCCTTAAACTTTATTTATAACGATGGGGCAAATAAATACACTACAACAATGACTGCTTTTAGAGGGGACATTTTGGACCTTTTGGCGGGGACATGTCCCCACCAAAAATATAGGTACTAGAAACAAGAGTAAGGATGCTGGAGGCAAAACTTGAATTGGAAAGGAATCCCGACGATCACGCATGTCAGTCGGGTGCAATACTCTGTGAGCTGTTAGATGAAATGGAAAATCTTCGTATGCAGTAGCGTTATTCTTGTTTAATGTGTTGTTGTTGTTGTTGGTGGTGGTGTTGTTGTTGTTTAATGTATTATATTTCTGAAAGGCATTTCAATATATTTGATTTGTGAAAGGCATTTAACTTTTGGCGCCAAATTAGTTGTATAACCAGGTTATGAGTTAACCAGGTTCTGAGTTAACAGTAGGGTATTTCAAATATGCAATTTTCTAATACTAAATTACATATGCATAAAGACCCTTTTAAACATATTCAAACACCCCTATAAACAGACTCAATCATTTGCTTGTAATGTAATTCGATTTGTAATATAATCCGCTTTGTAATGTAATTCGTATGTATTTTACACTTGGTATTTGACATTAATCATCTGCTTGTTAAATGCATGTTCAAACACCCTTTTAAACAGCAGGGTATTTCAAATATGCAATTTTCCAACACTAAATTACATATGCATAAAAAGATGAACTGAAGGAACAATATCACAATTAACAAACACGAAGGCAAACCTTTTATTTAAAACACGTAAGAGTTCTCAACCACATACATTTCATACAGAATCAAACGAAACAACTTGACAAGCAAATGAAACAACTCGACAAGAAAACGAAACAACTCGAACGACACAACTTAACACACGACAAAGAGCATAACAAACATCACTCATTCATTTTTTTTGCTGCTACTTCTAACTTTGCTAGAACCTGCACCACCATTCCCCTTCCTTTCCTTCTTTTTCTTGATGAAATGTTCAAACAAAGCTTCAAGATTTGTTATCCTCATTCCTAGTTCATCAACTTTTGAAAACTTTCTTTCACTATCACCGGCTAACATCTCTTTGTAGTATGGCTTTTTCCTTAACCATTTCAGAATAACGTCTCTCATCCACGGGCTAATGTTCTTATAAGAACCATATTCAGAAATAATTTCATCGCCATATGTATTAAGAACTTCATCAAAGAGTGGTAGGTTCGATAAAACCTTTGACTACTCCTCTTCTGGCTTGTAACCAGCCATTATTATGTGTGTTTTGTGGGAACTGACGATTGTGTTATGTGTGTTTTGCCGAATTGAGAATGATCAGTTAGGTTATATATAAGTATAAAGTTGGTGGGGGTAAAGTTGCAATGTGGTGGGTAGAATTGGCGGGAACACTTTCCGCGGGGGGGGGGGGGGGGGGGGGGGGACATGTTCCAGCCAAAAGTTTTTATATTTGGGGGGATAAAGTAAATGTTTGGAGGAAATCTTTTAGCGAGTACTTCTCTTTTGGCGGGGGCATGTCCCCACCAAAAGTGTTGGCGGAAAAAAACGATAACACTTAGCAAGTTATAACTTTGGTCAAACGTTGGTCAATATCATCTGGACTTTTCGCGGGGATATGTCCTCACCAAAAAGTTGCGTTGAAGTTTTACTAAACGGTCAGCCATTTGGTGTGTCAGGTCAGCATGTTTTTTGTCATTTAGCGACTTTTGGCGGGGACAAAGGCGTCCCCGCCAAAAGCTTGGTCGCCCTTTCTCCTGTTTGTTGTAGTGATAGTTAACTACATGAAAACTTTTATAAGAAAAACAAAAGAGTAAATCATGTGATGCACGACCCGAAGCGAATTTGATAAACCATAATAAAAAAGTAACCCTAATCCAAAGGTAGAGGGATAAAACATAAAAAGAATAAAACCATACGAGAGCATATAAGAACTCTAGAACCAAGATTTTATTAATCAATCAAAAGATTAATGATTACAAAACCCTAAGAACTAAACTTATATTGTGCAAAAAGGAGCCTAAATAAAACCAAAAAATGATCTAAACAACCTCTAAGCTTTGCTAAATAATAAAATACGAAAAAAATGAAAAATATGAAGAAAATGGCCATTGCGGCGCGCAATGATTTTGATGGGTGACGCAATACCACTCAGGTTACTGAAAGCCCTTACGGCGCCCATCGGTTTTGGGGGCAAAGCAACTTTGTTGCGGTGCCCTTAGATGTTGAGGAGCAAGGCAACACACTTTTCTTAATCTTGTTCCGCTTATTATGCTCTCATTGATATCGTGTAGCCTTTCACAAGTTCTTTTACCCAATCCTTGTCCTCATCATCATCATAAAAGATGAGGCAAAATAACATAAAGTATAACTACTATTTTTTGATAAATCATTCCAATATTAACTATTGACGCATTGGTTATACTTTATTTCTCCAAACACCAACATATGAAAGCCTCTTTTAAGCTACCTTTAAAAGCATGATATGTATCTTCTTGCTTTTCCACTAAAGCATATGAATATCTCATGTGATGGTATTCTTCTATATATCTTGTCATTCATTACGTACCTTTAAATTCTCTTCAACTACTTTGTGAGTTTTATAGCCCCTTTTAAGCCCAGCTTTCTTTGGTCAGTTTTTAGTATTGTTTGGTAACATTTTCTTCTCCTCATAAGTCGTTTTCTTCCAAATTTTGGCTTTTATAGGTGTCTTTTCTTGAAAATATAATGGAGGGATACACTAAACTGAAGAAAGTGATTATCAAAGAGGCTTGTGAAGAAACACTGTTAGAACTAAGGCTATGTCCGCCGGGAGATGACTTTTACTCGGATGGTTCACCTAAAAGGTATTCCTTGTTTGTTTGTTTGTTTGTTTGTTTTCCTTTTGTAGCATTCACTTTTTTCATGTGGTATACTTGTTACATGCATAATCTTAAGGATTTATAAGAGATGTGTAGATTGTCAGTACTTTCTTATGATTTAGCTGAAATTTTTAGAAACAGCTTCAAGAGATGAAACTCGTCTCATCTGGCTATTGATAAACCTGCAGTGGTGGACCCAGAAGTAAAAGTGATCACGTCCATAACCTTTTTTATACTATAATAGAATAGACTAACTAAATAAGACATGTAACACAAAACTTTGGACTAGGTTTATTTATGAAAAATCAGGATTTTTTTTTTTACTTAAATTTACACTACGTGGCAAAAATTAATGTGGTTCCTAGGAACCCCATTGGTCCGTCCTTGTAAACCCGTATGATTTACCCATAATCCACCGGGTGGCACTTATATATAAGATTCATGAAATTTAATCTTTTAGCCATTCAATCGGAAAACTTCCAAGTTCCTGCCACTTGGACAAAAGCTAAATTTTGGCTGATTGCACACAGCTCCACAATTTTATCTTGCATGTTGTGGGTTGTGTTTCATTTCTTCTTGTAATTTGAATAAGCTATCAATTCCATATAAAAATATTCCAAAATCAAATTAAGTCAATTAATGATATGATAATACGAATTTCCTCTTGTAAGTTTACTAAATGCCTTTTTGTGCATCAACGTATGTATATCTTATAATTCATGAAAATAGTATTTCAATAATTAAAACTCATTTTAGCCATAATAAGCATTGAAAGTAATCTACGACGAATATTTTTGTAGGGTTGCGCAGCTACAGGCGGTAGTGGGATGGCCACCAGTGAGAACATCAAGGAAGAACATTAAGACATCTAGCAACTCCACCAAGGTGTCTTCGTCTGAAAAAGTTCTAGTAGATGGAAGTGATTGCAAGAACACGAGTTCTTCAAATGATGAAAATAGTTTGTATGTGAAGATTAATATGGATGGAGTTGCCATCGGTAGAAAGGTTGATCTAAAGGCGTATGATAATTATCATAGCCTCTCCTCAGCCGTCGAAGAACTCTTCCAAGGACTGTTAGCAGGTTTTATAATTAAATCTTTATACCATCAAAACAAGAATTTAAATTATCCTTTCTGGCCATTATTTGAATAACAACAGTATAGATATAATGAGGGAAGTTGTTTGATATTGTTTTTAGCACAAGGAGACGGTTCTTCTAGCGTGATAAATATGCAAATAGACTTAACAACAGGATTGTTCGATGGAAACGGAGAGTACACCCTAGTTTATGAGGATAACGAAGGAGATAGAATTCTAGTTGGAGATGTCCCTTGGGAGTAAGCATTGATGTTATTATTATTTTTATTTTTTTAATGTTTGCTTTAATTTAAGCTTCGCGCGATTCCTACTTAGACGTATCACATTACTGATACGATCATGTATGTTTTCTGTAGCATGTTTATATCCTCAGCAAAGAGGCTTCGTGTTTTGAAAACATCTGAATTGCATGTTCTTCGTCATCGGAATAACTGATCACAAGTTCATCGACAATCGATCATCGTCTAAAGTCTTAATTTTATTACTACGTAGCTAATTATAATACATTTGTTGTAAGAATGCCTTATAAAATTGTAAAAGGTGTCTAATAGTTGGAAGATGAAATAAAATGTTAATGGAGCTTGGACCGCTTGATAGAATAGTTGACGTGTGATATGATTTTTGGCCTTGATGTACACTTTGCATTAGACCATGGGGTACCATGGCATGCCAAATTCCACTTTTCTGTGCCACACCAGCGCCAACTCAGCATCCTCACTTTTAACACTCACACACCAAAACACCCCTTCACTCATAACATGTTATTTGGGCCCCACCCGCCTTCATTTTTATTTTCTTTTATATTTTTTCAAGCAAACTTAATTTCATTAATTCAAATAAAAATAAAATACGAAACTTAAAAAAAACATAAATAAAAATAAAAAAAATAATACGAAACTTTAAAAAAATATAATAACTAAATTTTATGGAGGTCTGAAAAATATTTTGCCATTGTTGCATTTTTTTTAATTAAACTCAGCCATTAGTTATTCAGTTATCTCACCTATTAAACTCATTTGGACAAACATTATATTTTTCAGTTGCAATTGCAAAAAAAAATTTACTGTAACTAAAACAAAAACAGAAGTGGGTGACTTAAGGTAACATAGGTACTATAGGTTGACATGTGTCCTTAGGAGATATACAAGGTATAACTCATAAAATGAGGTAGCATAAATTCATCACCTATCAAACACAGATAATACTCCATCATCACTTTTATATTTCCAGACTCATGAAGAAACCTTTCCACCGGAAATTTTGCGTATCGCCTCACTGCTTCTAAGGTATATATGTGTTTTTCATTTTTTTGTCCCTTTCCGAAAGTCACATACGCCATTTAAGTGGCTTGGTAAGTGGCGAGAGGTGGTTGGGGTATGGTGGCATGAGGGTGGCGGCGCCACTGTGGCTTCCACGTTGGAAATGGCGTGCATCTAAGTGATGATACCCCATGGTCTTAGGGGTGTTCACGGATTGGGTAATATCTACAGTAACCGAAAACCGAAACCGAATCAAACCGAAAATAACTGAACCGAATTTATGATCGAACCGAATTGGTCAAAACCGAACCGAACATAACCGAACTAAATATTTGGTTATCGGGTTGGATATGGTTTTGGCAATGAGAACCGAAAACCGAATTCATATAAAATATATATTTTTTCTATGTATATATATGGAAAAAAATCACTAAAACTTTTTTTTAATATAAATATAACATGATTTAAGCTTAAAAAAATATTTTGTGCTAAAAATATATATAATTAAATAAAAAAATAATTAAAATTATGTAATTCGGGTTATTCGGTTCGGTTTTCGGTTATAGGGGTTCGGTTTTCGGTTATTCGGTTCGGTTGAATCAAATTTAATTTCGGTTCAGTTCGGTTTTCGGTTATACCCAGAAAAAAAATTTAACCGAACTAACCGAACCGAACAAACCGAATAACCCGATAACCGAACCGATGAACACCCCTACTTTGCATAAAGGCATTGTAGGAACAAATATATGACAGGCACTTGCAGAGCATTTGAGTCCAGTTTAGGACTGAACATGGCCCAAAACCCTTTTTTTTCACTTTTTTTTTTTTTTTTTTTTTTTTTTTTTTTTTTCATTTCTCAATTTGTTCAACTATTTAATACACTATTTGCTTTTCCTTTTAAATAGCTGAACTAAGACCGGTCTGGTTTTAAAACAACTGAATTGATACCGATCCAACTTTTTAAAAGACCGATATCATTTTCAGTTAAAAAATGAAATTGTTTTATAAAGGACTTAAACAAATTGTTTTATAAAAGACTTATATCATTTTCAGTTAAAAAAAAACTAAATTGTTTTCGGTCCTTGTGCATCTCTAGTGATGAATAAAATTTAGATTTAATTATTTAAATAGACGAAAAGAATGTTGATTTTCAGTCTATAGAGGCTTGACTTTTTTTCCCCAATAACGGATTCGAGCAAAATTATAGTGAAGTCGAGCAAAAAAATAAAAGTGTAGTCGAGAAAAAAGGGGCCGTGCAATCGAGGAAAACAAATTCCAAACATAGACCATAACTAGAATTTCAATAAAAAGTATTTTCTAATTCACTACAAAAAGGATGATAATTGTTAATCTGAAAAATATGATTTTCAATATCAAAATATATAAAATAACTGTCCCATTAGTGTCTTAACTAAAAAAGTGTCATCAGAGAAGAAAATCCGAATGTCTTTGACGCCAAAAAAATCTGAATGTCCTTGACGTCCAAAAAAAAGATCAACATATGTGCAATAAATAAAAGATTTCTCTTTATTTAAGTCATTGGCCTTGAAATTTATAACTTACATTTTGAAGCTGCATGAGAGTTGATCCATATCGTAAAACCTAGTTCCAAAACACACCACGAACTCATTTCTGACTAGCCACCACTTCAAACATCCTATCTGGTGAATAGTATTATCTATAGACACTCTCATCTCACTTATTCTTCAATTACATAACTAATTCTAGCCGCCGCTGCCACCTATCTCTAATTCTCTTAATTTTCTTGATATTGTTTTGCCCATAACTCTCGACCTTCTAAAGACTAAATTGGCGCCATCAGCGTAAAACATTTAGACTTCAAATTATTGGCCATAACCTATCATTATCGGCATCAGCCACACCAGCCCACCAAAAGAAATAACTTATCATTTTCTTGATATTGTTTTGCCCATAACTCTCGACTTTCTAAAGACTAAATTGGCGCCATTAGCGTAAAACATTTGGACTTCAAATTATTGGCCATAACCTATTATTATCGCCATCAGCCATACTAGCCCACCAAAAAAAATAAAAAAATTACAGTCTAAATATTTACAACTTTTTATCTCTTTCTTTTTTGATATTCTTAACTCTTTTCTTCCGAGTTGAAATTCATTTTCAAAAATAATTTTCTTTTCATTCTATATCTCTTTTGATTTTACCTTTTGTACTTTTCCGAAAGGCAAAAGTAAAAGAAAACCAGCTTTTGTTGCTACATTAAGCAGGCTTCGAAGATATCTCTTAGACTCTTACTTGATATTGTAGCATTCATCAACAAATTAGTTTAGCTTGAATATGAATATTTAGCATTCTCTCGGGTATTAGAATACATATTGGATTACTTGTCTCGGGCCTTGTCGTGGGTTTGGGGTCCTCTAGACTTGGGTAAACCTTTTATGTGTTTTACATTAGAGCACAAGTTATCGTGTATACGAATAATACGTTATTGATATGCTACATCAGCATCATATCATCCATTTCCAATAACACATCAATAACTAAAACATCTCTCTCACATAACACACCACTAACATTTTATAAGGTATCACAAAATACCACATTAAAAATAAAAAATGATAGCATTTGGCGTGAACCAGTCAAATGGCTTGGGGTTCCTTTGGCTCACGAATGACACAAGTAGCGGTATGGTTTGACTCATCAAAAACATGAAAAAATAAACATTTGGCATATTAAATGCATCGGTACCGTGTGCTCTTATAAATATTATATCGAAGGTGTATACATTTCTTATTGATCCCATGTGGCAATACAAAACTAATAGTGCATAAATCTGAGATCGTAACAAGGGTGTTATTAGGGGCACCTCTAGTGGTTAGTACCCCTAGAAGGATGTATAACCAACCCCTAGTAAGAAATATAGGATGACGAAATCGACTATAGACCATGAGGCTATGAATCATTATCGACTATATACATGTAAAACAACGATGCATATATAAGAACTACTAAAAGGTGATATAGTTGCAAAAAACAACGATACATATATAAGAACTACTAAAAGGTGATATAGTCGCAAAAGGCTTTTGACTAATATCATTAAAACGTGTGAAGTTTCAAGTCGAATTTTTGCGATGTGCAAACAACCTTAAAGTAGCAAAAATCTTAAAAGAAAAGAGTTTTACCTGGTTGAATATGTGTGGCATGGTTGAAACCTCATGGATTAGTCAGACAAAAAGTAGAAAAACCATGGTTACCTAAAAAACGATGCATATATAAGAAGTGTTAAGCTTGAAATTAGTGTTCAAAATATCGGCCCAGGGGCTGATTAATTGGTGCTTAGACGCTAATCTGTTTAACTCCAAATTAATTCTTACCAACTCGCCTAATTAATCAAATTTGATAAAAATCGGGGCGACTAATTAATCGCCAATTTGGTCTACAAATCGATCTTATCATGACTAATAGGTCAACAAAGTCGTCCAACTCAACCTTTTCCAAAAATAAAAATTGCGGTTTTTAAACATATTATATATGATTTAAGATCATTTGAGGACAAAAACTTCTTTACATATTAAGGGATTGATTTCCATCATCAATTTTTATTAAATCTTTTATATAATAAAAGAATTACATCATTTCAGAGTGTTTTTGCAAAACCCTTCTTATTGAAAAAAAAAATTAAACCAATAGAAGAGCTCGAATTTGCCACGCAGGCAAAATCGAGCAATATGATTGGTCAATAGAAAGTCAAAATTAAATTGGTTTTGGTAAAACTTAATAATTTTGGTGGAGAAATTTGGTTAGGAAAAAAAATTCATAAAAATATAGGTGTCAAATTTATGAAAACATAAACTTAAAAAAAGAGGGAGTAATTAATAAAACTTTAGTGGTTGAATTTTAAATAAATTATATAGAGCTAAGTGTAAAATTATAAGTTTCCATGTTTTTTAATAACTTTAGAAAAAAAAAACAAATAACCCTTTATACTTTATGCCCCCTATACTTTATAATATTAGTAACGGGAATATAAATATCAAATGGTAAGCACGAGTTACTGTGATATGAAAATAAATATACGCGATTCTACTTATAACAACGACTCATGAATTATTATTTAAAATTTATATATGGATATCCATAAAAACATTTTAAAAACTTTACGGAGCATATTTTAACTTCATCAACGCTCATTATGTGCTACTAAACTCGCACATTTTGTACAACATAATATCAATAGTTAAAGTTAAACAACAACATCAACTTCAACATGTCTGTTAGTTAAAAACGTTTTACAAAGCTAAAAAAAAAAAAAAAAAAAAAAAAAAAAAAAAGGTTAGATAGTCATTGGTAGAAGGTGTTTTCCTTAAATTATAAAAATAATGCACGCATCACAATCCTTATTTCATAACAATCACCTCCTAAATCAAAAAAAATACCTACGTAGGTGATAACCTAACTTTATTCAATGACGTGATGTTGCATTAAAAAAAAAAAAAAAAAAAAAAAAAAAAAAAAAAAAAAACGCGTAATAGTTAGCCGTTGTAAAGAAATAAAAGTATGTACATGAGAATTAATAAGCAAAAATATATAGTTTTTAATCAGGTTATTACGTTACTATACCGCGATAATGTTATTGAGTTGGTAATCACGGATGTGAGATACAACCATTCTTCTATACTTATTATTTATGTGTTAACCTCTTTTTGCTTCTGAATAGAATCTGAAAGAGACTTCAACAGAACTTTGGCTTATGCCTTGTCTAGCTGATAATTTTTAGTAATTTTTTTTATAGTTTAACTTTTTTGTTATACACACCAACTTTTAGTAACTTTTTTTTTTTTTTTTTTTTTTTTAAATGTTTTATTGAAAAGTTCTACGCTTAATATTTGTGTTTTTACTATAAACACACTAAGCTATGATAGAATTAGTTGTGAGTTCGGGGTTTTTTTTACTAAGCTTCTCAAAAAAGCTTATAGCTTTATCATAAACTTATTGTGTTATGGTAATTGAATAAGTCAATAAGCACATTTAATAAGCATACCAAACACCCCTTTTGTTCTAATATGAAGTTTTCTTATTTGATGTTATGACTAACTTTGTTGTTATCCTCACTATAATGCAACATGTTAGTGGTTTTTGCAGTTTTATGATCTTATCGCACATACTAAAGTGTAAAACAATTTTTTTGTGTACGTTTTTTAGAAGAGGATTAAGTATCAACACATGATTGTCGTGGAAGGATTTTATACGCCTGCTCAAGGTATGAATGTATAATTAAGTTGAGTTGCTGATTTAGATAATACATGAATGTATTTTAATGTACCAAAGATGTGTTTTATTGCCTATACAGGGAATTTTATGGTAGGAATGTTCGAATATGTGAGTCGGATACGCATGTTATATGGTTAGAAATGCGTGAGCCTATTGGGGCACACACGTAAGCAAAATCATGAGATGTGATTGGTTAATAAAAGTCAAAATTAAATTGATTTTGGTCAACTTTTGAAGTTGGACACAGTCGTGACCCAGGTCACCGGGTGCCACATCAGCTTTCTCGACAAAATAACTTTGAAATGACCAATGTTGGGTGTAGGTCGAGGATCGGTCGAGGCAACCCAAAAACGAAAATCGGTTGTTTTTTCAACCGACTAAATTACTGAAAACGAGAATATAATTATCAAATTGTAAGCACGGGTTACTTTAATATAAAAATAAATATACGCGATTATACTTATAACAATATTTGTAAAAACAAAAACTTAAAAAAATATGAGGTAATTAATAAAACTTTAGTGGTTGAATTTTAAAAAATTATATAAGGTTAAGTGTAATATTATAAGTTTTCATGTTTTATAATAACTTTAGAAATTAAACAAATTCACCTTTATAATTTATACCCCCTATACTTTATATATTAAAAATACAATATATATGTTGTTTTAAAATTACAACATATAAATATGCATAGGATTATAAATATCAAAATATTTCTTTTACTATATAAGTTCAGTAAGGACTCATTTATTTTATTTTAAAAGTATGATTATGTGGACATGAATTTGAATATTAAATACGGCTAAATTTTTGAAAACGAAAATATAATTATCAAATTGTAAGTACGGGTTACTGTAATATGAAAAAAAATATATACGTGATTGTACTTATTACAACGAATCATTTAATTCTTATTTATTTATATAAGGACTAGCTTCATGACCCGCCCAATGGGCGGGTTCGCTTTATAAAACTGTTTGACGAAATTATTTTCGCGTAAAATAAATAATGAATAACAGCAAATGTGTTAAACAAAAAAAATTAGAAAACCATATTATATGTAAAAAGAACGATCATAAGTATCATGACAAATAAATTACATGATGGTTATTCATATGGGAAATAAACCTTCTTTGTACACAATGTTTGTTGTGTAGTTAGTGTTAAAAAAAATAGATTGTCAATATTCATATACGAAATAAAACTTATTTGTACACGACATTTGTTATTGAGTTTGTGTATTCACCCTCCTTATCACAACAAAGCACCTTCAAATAAATAACAGGAAATATGTTAAACAAAAAAATTAGAAACAAAATTACAATGTTCATATATTATATGTAACAACTTTGATAATGTGGCTAATCATCTAATTTAAGTGAGATGTGAATAAAAATAGACATTCTAATATATGGATCCTCGAGAATGTGGCTAATTATCTAATTTTAAAGAGATGTGAATGAAAATAGATATTCTAATATTTGGATCCTCGAGAATGTGGCTAATCATATAATTTTACTGAGATGTGAATGAAAATAGACATTCTAATATTTATGGGTGAAGGAGCATTAGTTTGGGGGAAAGGATCCTCTCTTCTGGTCAAGTAAGAAACGTAGAAAGAAAGAACGTATTCAAATCGTTATTGTCATTAAACTTCTTTTTCATTCATTTGAGTAACATTTGCTTTATTTTTATTATTGAGATGCCACTGTTATATTATCCTTTACATGTATTTTTGCAAATGAAAAGAGCTAATATTCTCGATCGACGTAATCCCCAATAAACAATTAGTTAGTGTCCGGGCACTGCAATTGAAAAATGAACCATATGAAACTAAACTGCCCTTTGCCCATTGATATCACCACAGATGGTCACATGACTTCCTACCGGCTACATTTAAATTGCAAGTCTTATAATTCAAAGTTCACGAAAAGATGAAATGTAATATATCATGGTCACATGACTTCTTAATGGTATAGATAGATCATGAACTTCAGCATAAAGATGAAATGTAATATACAGAAGTTTAAATTGCAAGTGTTATAATTCAAAGTTCCTAATTAGAATCATAAGAGTCTAACAAATTCAATTTTCATTGAAGGAATAAACAATAATATCCATTTATGATGAGCCATACTAAAGATTTACATGATCACCTACGAATAATTCCACTTTTTATCACACTAAGTATCTGTCAAATAAGTGCTTGAAAAGGCTAAGAAGCCATTATATTCAGCTTGTAAGCTTATTGACATGAGCCAACGAATTCAAATAAGCCATATGCTCATAAGTCGAAAAAGTGAGCCAGAATAGCTTAATCCAAACAGCACCTGAAATTGAACAACCTGCTTAACCTTTCATAGCAACTTTTAGTGCCAAAACCCTCTACACATTTTTACATCTCTTAATGGTATATGAAAGTATGAGGATTAATATAAAATATGTTTTGAATGGTTCCATTCATAGCTTTTTCTTTTAGGCCTTTTGTTAAACCATTGGTGAGCTTTTCTTCAAACACTGTTGTTTTCCTACATTTCTATACTCATTACACCACTTTTCGTTCTTGTTGCACCATGTAATTGGCAGAATATCAAGGTTTCTAAATAGTGAAGATAAACAACACCTTAAATATGCTTTAGACTATCTATATTTCCGTCATTAACCAAAAAGATTGTAATGACATTATATAGAACTTTTACCACTCAAAGCTACCAGTGTATCTCAACTATAAATGGTCTAGTAACGTTACCTTTCAAAATCATCTAGCATCATTTTAGTTCCAAGATTTCGCTATCGCCGTCATATTCTTCAAAACATTCTGGAATCGCATACATTTTTGCATAATCTAGATAATCCTGCCAAAGCATAACAAATGAAAGATAAATTCCATGTAAGATGAAGTCTGAAAATCAACATCAGCGTTATTATGCAAAAGCCCAAAAACCATTTTTAATCTAGAAACATGCTTTTTTTAGAAGTTGTAAAGTGTAAGCAAAATTCAAAGGCACAACAGATGGTAATACCTAGAGTAAATTAAAACGTTATATTACCTTTGAGAACGGGATGTTGCCCTAGTCGTGTTCACCTCAGTTACATTGCTTGGATGGTTTTCTTCTGTTACAGGATTCCAAACATGTATGTTGTTGAAGCAAGTCTGCAGCAGAGGTTTGCAACTATCTCGTATTTGGTTATAAGAAATGATGTGCAACAGTTGTTTAAAGGCTTGTTGCGGCTTCTTGTAACGGTGTCATCCTGTAGCAAAAAGCTTGTGGCTAACTTTTTGCAAAAAAAAAACTTGGTCTTGTAACTTTGTCATCCGGTAGCTGTTAAGCTTGGTCTTGAACTTTTCGCGGTTAACAACCTTGTATCCAAAAATGCAGCAAAAATTGTATCATGTAAGCAATAAAATTGCTGATGCAACTGTTTGGTTTTTAAAAAGCTTGGTCTTCTAACTGTTGATGTTAGCCACAACTGCTGATGTTTAAATGCTTTTTGCAACTTTTTAGGACTTCTAACTGGTGATGCTACTATGCGTAATGATATAAATAAGCTTGCCTGATTGAAATACTAAAAGTTTTCCTCTGGTAATCTTCATTGCCAGAATAGCAGCCTGATTGACACAGATGAAGCAATAGTCACATAGACTGCTAAGCGCAATAGTCACATAGACTGCTAAGCGGATACTAAGTGGGCGTTTGGATGTGCGCTTTGAAAGATATTATTTAATAAAAAATATATACATCAGACTAAGAAACAGGAAATTAGCATGTTTAAAATTGGGACATGTCTATGTGTGAGTGTTTGGTGAATTCTTGTCATTAAAGATTTTTAAACGAAATGACCGAAAAAGGAAAATATGAGAAGAAAAAGTAAATAGAGAAATCTTGTGAAATAAAGTGACAGTCTCTGAAATTAGGTTAAGGGTAGGTATATAGGTAACTTCTTCTACCCTTAGACATGTTGTGCTTGCATGGGTACAAATGTGAAATCAAACAGAGAAAAAAATAATACCTTCATCACGGCACCAAAAGCATAATCAACAGTTTCATTATTCTCAAACATGTTCAGGATGCTCTCCAACAAAAAATTTAGATGATCATGACACTCTAATATCACAATTATGTGAAATACGCTGGGAATCAGTTCCAGAGTCACATAAAACTGGATGACAATAATAACTTCTAAAATATGACATCGTGTTGGCAAGAACTGCCAAAAGAGAGCTTCATGACGATTTCCTAGTAATATATGAATTAACTTACCTCAGAAAGTTGAACAATAACATAAGTTTGGCTAGGAGTGTAAACATCTTCAACATCAGGAACTATGAGCATTAATGGCTGCAACAACAAAACTGAAAACTTGATCAGAAACAACAATATTATTGTGTTGTTACTAAACTTAGGTGCCTATTTCGACCCATTTACATGGCTGCAACAACAAAACGCAAAAACTTGATCACAAACATCAATATCATCTTGTACGTTACTAAACTATAGGTGCCTGTTTCGACCCATTTACTAATGAATGGCTCAATTATGGTTATATCTTATTTCTAACAGGTAATACTGGAAATATGGAAATGGCTATTCAAAAGCAAACATTCTTAATTCCAACACTGTTTTTTTAAAGCATACAATCTACTAAATTGCTTTATATATAAAGCACGTATTAAGATACGGAGTACTATAGTAGATGATATCATAGTTACAATGGATATGATTCCAGTGACTTGTGTAAAGTGGAATGCTGAATTATGCATATGGCTTCATAAATACTCTATATAAATTTAAGATTAGAAAGTTGATCATAGTATAATTGCATTACCAGAACCCCGACAAATGCCAAGTTTATATATAAATGTAAAAAGCATGGTTGAGTAAGCAACCTGTTCAGTCTCGAATGCCTCCAACCATTTTTTTTACCGCATTGTGGAAAAACTTCGCTATTGCAACCACTGGTTTGACTGGTGCGAACAACTCAATCTTAAATTGAGTCTAATCATAGCCAGCACGTTCCTGTACTCTGAAAGACAATCTACATATTGCAAATATATAATTGTGAATATCAATTTGTGAGTCAAGATATTCAAATGCTGTAACTTTGCAAATATTCAAAATTTGAAGAGTCATTTTGAACATTAAAATTTCAAAACTGAATCAATTTTAAGAATTAAAAATAATAATAATAAAAAATAATAATAAAAAAAATAAAAATAAAAAAGAGGCTCAGACCTGGCGAAATGGGTGATTTTTGGTAATCCATTTTGGAACTGCTACTTGGAGTATTGGGTGATTTTTGGTAACCCATTTTGGAACCCTTACTGCCAGAAAACCTTTGCATATTGTTTCAATTAACTTTGTGTTACAAAATACAAATTGAAAGTGTGATTTAGGGTTTTGGTTGTAATCGGTATTTATAGATAAATGCTAGGGTTTTGAAATGCCGCGTGAAATGGAGACTATGATTTGAAGATAATATTTTGCCATTCAAATTTTCCATGATTTTCTGTATTATTTTGAAATAAACGAATGAAATCCCAAAAAAATAGATCTAAACATGGTATGATTTGGTGAATTTATTTTTGAAATAGCTATGATTTTGGAATTTCGGAGTGAAAAGGGGGAGTTTCCAGTAAATGGTTGGTTTCAGTTATTTTAAGTTGATATGATTGAAGATGCTATAGTTGAAGAAAGTTTACCTCTTTGGAAATAAGAGATAGTACAACAAAGTGTGACTTGCCTTAGTGGTTGAGGTATTTGTCTTTGAACCCCAAGACTCAAGTTCGAACCTTGTCATCAACTTTTTTTTTATTAAGTAACCGGATAAATGTGCCATGGTGGCATTTCCAACTCATCATAAAATGTGCCATGTCAATATTAAAGTGCCTAGTAAGCATTATACATGTGGCATATGTAGTCCCATATATATATATAGATAGATATGTAGAAAAATATTTTTTTTAAACTTTAAGGAATATATTTTAACTTCATCGACGCTAATTATGTATTACTAAACTTGCATCTTGTGTACAACATAATATCAATAGTGAAATTTAAATAGCAACATCAACATATATGTCTGCTAAATATAGTTAAATCTTGAGTTATCTAAGAGAAATTTTTACAAAATTTTATTTTTAACAAATTCTAATGGATATTAATATATAATGGAAAACTCGTGCATAAGTATATAATTATATGTAATTACCTTTAAACACAAAATATTCAGTATTAATACAAAATAATTTTTTTTGTCAAAAGCCCGTGCGTGCACGGGTATTATAACTAGTTTAATATATGAGATTAATCCCAACAATTAAAAAAACCTACTTTCATCTTCTTTTTTCAAATATAAATATCTTTCAAACCGTTAATCGTTAAGCGAAAAAAAATATACCATTACGACGAGCATTTAATTATCTTTCTATAGATAGACACTTTGATATACTTTTGACAAAAAAAAAATTTCGTGTTTTTCACGTTTTTTTTTAAAGTTTTTTACGTTACTGAAATTTGCATGAAAAATCATATATGATTTAACACTAATTTGAATACCATATGTGATATTAGTGTTAAATCTTAATACCTTATAATGCATTTAGGACTATTCTATAATTAGAATACTTAAAAATTCAGACTTTTTTATTTGCTTATTATAGAAATATTATCTTTTAATACTCATCAATGCCATTGTAACAACCCATTTAACAACACATTTACTCTATCATTATAACATCCTCAAATAATTATTAAAAACTTACAACCGCTAAAAATAATTACTATTAATAATGATAATTAACACTATGTAACCGCATCCGCCATATAAATCCACACAAATATTTTTTATTTATGCGAGGAAAATCGTTGTTCATCTACAACAAAAATAGCCCCTCAATATACCCTCACTTTCACTCCTCAAATCTTATGGTTACTTTCCACAGAGATTCTTTATATGTTTGTGGCCCTGTAGCTTGATGACCAACGAATCAAGGTTTGATCAACTTTGACCGAACCAAGATTACAAGTAACCATAAAGCTACCATAACCTTAATCAATAACCACGGACCCTTTGTTCAGTCTTTGTTGGATCGAGGTACTCTAACCAAACTAACTTAAATAGCTTGTTAAGGTTTAATAACCTCAGATAAATTCTAAGTTATTAACAATGAAACACTGAGTAATATTTATTAAGTACGCGGAATTTACTTAATAAATCTAAGAAGAATATAACTTTAACTTTTATTAATAACTCTAAATCTTCTTGTTATGAAGATTCTTTAACAACTCTAAAACTCTAATAATAATCGTACTTTATGATTCTAAAACTCTTCTCTAAAAACTCGTACTTCTAATGCCAATAGGCTTAAGGATAACCCTAGTCGGTTTACAATTTGTATCCTTGTACGACAAGTAATCTAAACATAGAATAAACAAAGCTTTCCATAAACGAATATAACAGTTCTTTAGCTTTGCAGTACTTTGACTTCGACAGCAGTACTTTGACTTTCTCTTTAGCAGTACTTTGTCAATCTTCAGCTTGAATATTCTTCAGCACTTTCATATCCCAACAATCCTCCCCTAACTTGAATTCTACTTGCTTGACTTCAAGTTCCTTTGTAAACATATCTTTAACAGCTCCATCTTCAAGGAAAGATTGTGTCTTTGTCTTTGGATTGTATCTTTGTAGACATTGTGCTTATATCATCATTATCAAAGTATTCTTTAGAAATTATTCTTTTCAACATCCTTGATCAATAACCTCTTTTCAGCAACATTCAGCAATACTCCATCTTTTCAGCAACATAAGACAGTTTGTACATTAATTCAGTTTGAAGTTTTAGTCTATTCTCATCACATCCAGGTATGTAAACTCCTGTGAGAGGTAAATCATTGAAAATTTAATGGATTTAATGTCTCTTTACCAAAGCCATTAACTCTGGAGTAGCCAAATGTTTTGATGTGTTAGATCATGGTACATTGATAACCATATGATTTTTAGCAAATCATCGGCTATCAACAGATTTGATTTGTCTTTACCAAAAGCTGTACCCTTTTGGACTAGTTAATTCTTTCATCTATGGTGAACTAATTACCATATAATGGTTTTTACACAGCCTTTACCACAAGCCATTTTCTTGTGGGCTAGCCAACTCTTCACATTTACTGATATGGTGAGTTGATTACCATCCAACTTATTAGCAATTTGTCAACTATAAAACGGATTTGAAATATCTTTACCAGAGCCATTTGCTCATGGATTAGCCAATCCTTTTGTAACCATGGTGGATTGATAACCTATTGGTGTTATCATCTCAAAAACCATTTATTTCTCTTAACCTTTGTTTCAAAATATTTGTCACTTATCAAAAGTTTTTCAAAAATCATTAACTGGTTTAAAGCTGCAAGCAGTACTTTGATTAAAGTACTGTTTGATCAGCAGTACTTTGAATAAAGTACTGATATATCAAAAATGTATTCAATTAAAATTCATACCAGTTATTCATCATCATCAGCCATAGTAGTCCATCGGATAAACAATTTGATGACCATAAGAGCAATTTTATTGTCTTCTTCAACTTCCATTCCATGCTCTAGCATTCTCCTCATAAGATCTGCTGTAAGAGGATATCTTCTGTCTGCTAGCATGTGAATCATTGTCCCATCTTCTAGCTCTAGAACATGTACTCCAGATTCTTCAAAGAATCTCCAGCTAACAATCTCCCAAGCTTCTTGGTTCTTCCAAATCTTACCAGTGCTTTGTTCTTCAGTTTCCCAAACAGTTGTGAGATCCCCAAGTAAGACTAAACCAACTCCTTCTGATGTATTATGTTCAAAATAATCTCGCACCAAATGATATAAATGAAATAAATCCACCCTATCTATTATGTGCAATAGATCCCATAACATGTTGAATGTTCTGAAGGTTTCATCTTCTCTGTGAAACATCAGATAACTTCCATCTTTTGACTCTACAAATTCAAAAGTGGTTATTGGAGATTTGTTCATCTTCATTTCATCATCATCTTTAGAATACTCAAATTCTACAATCCTTAAGTAATTCTTCAGTTCATCATCAGTATCAGACCTTAACTCAACTTTCTTTAATGGCTGTATATCTTCATCTTCAGATTTTCTTTTTCTCTTTAAGCTTCCTTTCTTAACATCTTCTTTCTGAACATCATCATCTTTATAATCTTTGATATCTTCAACACTCTTCTTATAAGCCTCTGTAACAGCTTCATACAATTCTTTCATATTAACATAATTCAACTTGATCAATCCAATATATCCTCGACCTTTTAAATAAGCCATCATTGCACTCCTTTCCTTAGCAAGATTTGGTCTTCTTGGTAGAGAAGAAATAGGAAGAGGTGATGGTATAACAGCTTTAGCATTCAATTCTTCTTGTAATTTCCTAGCTGCTTCTTCATACATAGCTTCCTCATTATCAACTTCAGCATTCAACTCTTCTTGTATCTTTCTAGCTGCTTCCTCATTCATAGCAACTTGAGCAGCTCTTATCTGTGCTAAAGTAGGTTTCTTTTTCTTCTTTGTCTCTACCAACTTGCCCTTTCCTTTATCTTTTGGATCAATAACAGGTTGAGAAGCTGTTAGTTGTTCCTCTTCTTGCACTCCTGGAATGCTAACACCCCTTGGCTTTGATAAATCATGCAAAATCTCAGCAATGGTTTCATCATCACTTACAGTATGTATAGGTTTTGGTGTATCAGCTTCCTTTTCTGGTATGACAGTTGAAGGACCAGCTTCTTCTTCATGTATAATAGTTGAAGGACCAGCTTCCTCCTCAAAATCTAATACCCTTGGATTAATTAATTCTTGTCTGTAGGTTCCTTGTTGAAAAGCAGTACTTTGATCTTCAGTACCTTGATCATCAGTACTTTGAACCTTAATCCTTTCTTCCTCAGTACTTTCAATGTTGACTTGTTCTTCAGTACCTTGAGGTTCATTCTCCTTTGTAGAAAACTAGAAGGGGGGTTGAATAGTTTACCGATTAAAAACTTTGTTTTGAAACTTATTGAAAGATCAATTGATATTGATCTTAAGTGTGTTAATGAAATATGCAAGCAATATGTAATAAGTAAATAAGGAAAGAAATGATCAAACCACAACAAGTTGTTTATAGTGGTTCGGCCTACAAGGACTCTTTTTCCTTGCCCTACTCCACTCCCCGAGTCTCACACTCGAGAGTTTAACTTCACTAGTCAACAAGCTCCTTTCACCGGCGGAGAAAACCTTTACACTTCGCTTACACTATTTCCGACACTAAGCTAGATGTCGAGTTCTTTCCAAGGGTACAACTACTCCCACACACAATGTATTTTGAGGACTAAAATACTAACCACTCACACTCACAAGATTATGATGGTTTGATACAACAATGAAGTATGGATCAACACTTAGATCATACAACACTAAACAAACAAGACTTCCAACTTCTCGTTGAAGCTTGAATATGACTTGATCTTCTTTGCTACAAAAGAGATCACTAATATGATATGAAACTGAATTAGAAATGTTAGAGAGAAGATATGTATGAGAGTATGTTAGAAAGGGGTGAGAAACTACTTGGCTTGGCATTGCTATTTATAGCCAAATTGGACAGGAGCGTCCACGGACCGCGGACCACTTAAAAGGGTTCCGCCCGTGTACCAAATTGGTACCGCCAGTCTGACAGTCAAGATATCAAATCTTGCCTAAAGTCAACTCTATCTAAGTAAGATTGTGCAAGATATGAAGAGTACAAATCTTCACAAAATATCTAATGGAATCTTCCAATGATCTCCATGATGTAATACATGATGTCAAATGTTGTATTACTATTAATAGAAATATGCAAATGCTTAGGTAGTGTTTGGTTTTAAGAACCTAACACATTCTACAAACTACTATCATACATAATGATTAGAGTCATATCAAGATGTTACTAATCATAAATGTAAATGCTTGAATGATGAATATATTGTTTGAGAAAGCTTGTTTTAATATCTAATAAACTTGACAAGCTTTAAGCTTTTATAAATTAAATTTACTTTTGTCGTTAACAAAACTTAGGCAAAGATCAAAAATATAAATAACGTTTAATGACGATATTTGTATTAACAATCTCCCCCTTTTTGTTGAGGACAAAATATAAATTTTATTTTTATAAAAGAAACAAGTTTGTACAAGAGTTATAAAAATATTAGTTTTAGAATTTGAAAAGGAAATGATAATGCAAGTGTATGAGATTTGACTTTTTATGAAAGTCAAAGAATTCACTAGTTGATGCATGATGTTTGACTTTTTCAGAAAGTCAAAGTATGCAGTTTGACTTTTTTAAGAAAAGTCAAGTATTATCAATGAGAGTTCCTGTTTGACTTTTAGAAAGTCAAATGTATGCAGTTTGACTTTTTCAGAAAAGTCAAATATAAATAATTTCAAAGTTCTATATTTTCTCCCCCTTTTTGTCTCAACAAAAAGAAGAGGCTATGCGGAATGTAATGAGCCCGAGCTATTATCTCCCCCTTGTTCAAAGCTCCCCCTAAATTGGGTGCTTTAATGGGAAGATACATGGATTGTGAAAATAAAGCTACAAAAAAAATTGTTAGTAATAATGATCATTCACAAGCATTTCCAAACACTATGTAATGACACCAACAACATAATAAACAACATTCATTAGTTAAAATTTTTCATGAGTAAAGATCATGAAAAGAGAACACAATGATGTGTTTCTAGTACAAGAAAATAAAAATTATCCTAAAAACAAAACAAATAAAAGACTGTTCTAAAAACCATCCTAAAGTGATGGTGGATGGGAAAGAGCGTTGAGATGCTCAAGAATGTGGTTGAGGATGAACCTCATTTCTTCGTGGAAGTCATGGACCATAATCCGGGTCCGTTCCACGGTTTGACCCGTTTGCTCACAAGTTGAGCAACCATGCCTTGGAGGGTAGAAAGTTTGCAGAGGTTGTGGTGGTGGAATGGTGGATGTGTTGGTGGTGTTGGGGATGTTTGGAGTGGTCATGATGGATGCAAGCAAAGCACTTTGCATTTGCATTGTCTCACTTAAGTGAGAATCCACCATGCCTTTGAATTGGTGGAGGTTGTGGAGTTCGGCTTGAATCTCCTCTCTAGTGGGATTGTCATCCCACATGCTCTCCGGAATGTCCTCAATATGAGGGGACATTGATGATGGAAGTGGATGATCCCCGTATAAAGGACCATGAATGTCCTTGTGAATGGGGTGGAAAAGGAGAGGTCTTGGCCCTAATGGGGCGTTTGGGTCAATTGATGACCGAGGTGATTCATGAGCGATTCGCTCAATGGTGCCAAAGGATGGCAATGGTGGTGGATGACTTGGCCTAGGAGGCATGACTTGGCCTAGGAGGCAAGTCTTCCAAGTCCTCTAGGAAAGGATTTGGTGATGTTGGTGGAGTTGAAAATAACTCCATGGGAGTGAGAGTGGGAGACCTTGGTGAAGGTGGTGATGGTGTTTTGGATGTTTGGATGGGTGCCGGTGGAGGTGAAGTAGGTGCTTTTGATGGTGGTGGAGTGGTGATCACAATGTGTGATGAAGTGGGTGTAGCTAAGGTAAGGTGTGTATCATCTCTAATGGGAGAGGAGATGGTGAGTGGTGAAGATTCGGATGATGAGCTAAGATGAACAAAACAACAAGGCCTTACGCTCATTCTAGCGGTTTTCTTGCAAGGTTTTGGTGATGATTTAGTCATTTTTAACTTGGGTTTTGATTTGCTAGATAGTAGTGAGAATGAAGAAGGTGTGAGGATGATCATGGTAAAGCCTTTCAATTTATAGAGGTAAGAAATTGTTGAGAAAAGGCTTGATTTGATGTTGAACCATTGAAGAGATGAGGTTCCTAATGATTTAGAAGTGGGTTGAATGCTAGTCATATCACCCAAGTCAATCCATACAAAGAAGATGGAGTGAAGAAGAAAAGATATGCAATAAATGTGTTTTAGTGAGTGGAATTTCCTAATATTCAGATTACCCACGGATTTGAAGGTACCAAAAATTTGGTTCCTTCCTTTATGCCAAAGGGCTCCTTGGGTGGATTTTTCAAATTTTTGAATTTTGGTGGGAAATGGATTTCTTACATCCCTTAGTGAATAATACTAGTTCTAATAACAGTATAAACTAGTTAAGATTGATTTATAAGTGATGGAAGATAATTTGGAATCACGAAAGAGTCGAAATTCAGAAAATTACCTGGAGGATCCACGGCACCAAAATCATACACGGACGGAACCCAAAAAAGGGTGCCGTCTGGTCCGCCTGTACAGGTATGGCGGTACCAAATTACATAAAGGACGGTACCAAAATAATGGTGCCGTCTGATCCGTGGAGTGCTGAAATATGGACAGAGTTCGTTTTTAGGTGTCGGGTAAATTTCCGAAACCTGAAATTTTTCTCAAAACCTGTTATACTAAACATTTCTAGTTAGGAAAAGTAAATAACACATATGTAAACATAGTAGAGCATAGATTTTGAGCAAGGCTTATTGATTTTCACAATATAGTGAAAATGGGTAAAATTTGATAGCTTATTTGTGCTATCCCCCTGCATGAGATTGTTAGCATACACCATTGTTTCAAGTTATATTATCATCCTACATAATAAAAACAACTAAATAGTATCAAACATTAACGATAATGTATTGTTCCAAACACTCCTTAAAGTACCCTTATTTGTCCAACTTCTTGTAAATCTTGTTCATCATCCTACCAAGGCACTTGAACATTCCCTTAGTTTGCTTGAATTCTGTTGATTCATTCTCAATCTCGGGAAGAGATGTATAATACTCTTGAGGTGGAAGACGAGAGCTTGGAAGACCATCCTCGGAGCTATTTGATGATGATGATGAAGGAGTTGGAGGTTTAGCTCTCTTGCCTTTAGTCTTAGCAACTCGAGCATCACTCAAAGGTACAAAGATGTGAGGGATGAGTTCATAGTGAAGATGCATCCCTTTTGGGGTTGGTGGAATTGGAGCGAAGTTTCTATATAGACGGGTGAGAAGCATCCCGTATGGAAGAGCAACGGATCCTTGAGTTGGAATATCAATCATTCTTCTAGCTATGTAGTAGGGTAAGTTGAATGGTTGTCGTGTGGACAAGTTGTAAAGCATGTGGCAAAGACAAGCGTTTATGTGATCCCTATTCCCTATGGTGCTAATGACGTTTGCTCTAAGTAACTCCTCCCATTTCTTAAATTCATGCTTAAGTTCATTGAGCTCCATTCCATATGGATCTCGGTCTACCTCTTTTCCCTTTCGGGTGACTCGGGTTGTATCCGTTTTTGGGTTAAAAAGGTGTTCACGGATGACATCCTTATCGGCTAAACGGGTTATGTAGGGAAGAGAGCGGTCATTGATTGCATCAAGGGCGGTGAGTGACCACTTATCCGTGTAGACACAAGTTCCTCGGTTGGGAATTCCTAGTACTCTAGGAAATTCACTTAGGGTAATGGTGTAGTCATTTTGGTTGATTCTAAAGCTAAGACAAAATTCATCATCATCTTCATCACTAAAACCGGTCACACTAGCATAGAATTCTAACACGAACCTAGGACAAATTGGTTCATCAATGTCAAGAAGACAATCGAATTGAATGGCGGCTAGTTCTTCACGAAGATTGGTATGCTCAAGGAAGGATGGGTGAATGGTTCTACCCTCGTGGAAATACCTAGATTCTAGACCCCTAAATATTTCTACTTGTTCCTTGGTGAGTCCTTTGGTTTTGTAGTGTTTGGGAATGTAGTTAAGAGTGTCTTTGTGATCATAGAATCTTGCGGCTACCATGGTTATTCCTAAGGACAAGAATTAACATGTTAAAAAAAATTAAGATAAATTTTAACGTTTTTGATTCTAGTGTGTGCCTATATGAAAACAATTTGGAGTTGCGGTTATCTCGACTCATTTTATGCACAAAATGGTTTTAGTGGAGTGTTTGGCAAATACCATGAGATAACCCAAATGCTCCTAATTTAATGTGGCTACATTTGAATATACCCGGGAGTGCATATTAGTTATGCAACACCTTTAGTATTCAAGAGCATGCAAGTGATGAAAATTCTAACGTTTCTATTTGTATTAGCAATGAAAAAATGTTTTCCTATAAGTGAGAAGCTTTTCAAAACTTTTGACATGGGGTGTTTGGTTGTTTGAATAAGGCCTTATATTTATTATCTATCAATTAGTGGGAAACATGATTTGTTTATGCAATATGATAATGTAGTACCTAATTTCAATGACTAGTTATGCAATTTGCCAATTGAATTCATATTTGGTATAAAAGCATACATAAAACCCCATGTAATGATTTGTGATAGTTTTGTCCATAAATAAGAATCCTAGACTCAGAATTAAGAGATGAAATGTAGTTAGGATACTTACAATGATGTTATCTTCAGTGATTAGTGAGTGGGAAGATGACAATAATGAGCTTGGTTTAAGTTTTACACGTTTTGGTAAAGTGGGTTGTGAGGAAGAAGATGTTATGTATAAAGCTGTTTTGCTTCTGTAGACACCACGGACCAGACGGCACCAAATTTTTGGTTCCGTCCGTGTTGTCGTTTGGTGCCGTGGCTACAGTAGCAGATACAAGACAAAATTGTTTTGGTTTGACTATTCTAATGTTTTAGGCTATGTTTATCCTACATGTTTGGTTCCATTAACCCTAAACCAAGTCTAAGAAGATTAAAAGGTTCTCGTTTAAGAGGTTTAGTAAAGATGTCGGCAATGTTGTCTTCGGAGGATACTTTCTCGATTGAAATGTTTCCTTTTTGAACATTGTCGCGAAGAAAGTGATGACGGATTTCAATGTGCTTTGTACGAGCATGTTGAACGGGATTCTTGCTGAGATCGATGGCTCCTTTGTTGTCGCAAAGTATCACAATGTCGTTGAGATGAATTCCGTAGTCTACGAGAGCTTGCTGCATCCAAAGAGCTTGTTGACATGCTTTTCCGGCCGAGACGTATTCGGCTTCAGTAGTAGAGATGGCTAAAGCCGTTTGCTTCTTTGCAAACCATGAGGTGAGACAATGTCCAACAAAAGTGC
This sequence comes from Chrysanthemum seticuspe, assembly GCA_019973895.1. Classification (NCBI taxonomy): domain Eukaryota; kingdom Viridiplantae; phylum Streptophyta; class Magnoliopsida; order Asterales; family Asteraceae; genus Chrysanthemum; species Chrysanthemum seticuspe. The sequence goes on from BPTQ01000006.1 coordinate 188,042,012, forward strand.
AAATACCACTTGTACTTTTTCTATCGACATAATCACCGGCATGATCCGAGTCGGCATACAATATGGTTTCTATACCCGTTCCTTTGGGATACCATAATCCTAAACATGTTGTTCCCTTAATATATCTAAAAATCCTTTTTAATGCTTCTAAGTGTGATGCCTTTGGGTTTTCTTGAAAGCGAGCACATAGACAAACACTAAACATAATGTCAGGTCTACTAGCCGTAAGATAGAGTAGGCTACCAATCATTCCTCTATATTTAGTGTTATCTACGGTTTCACCTTCTTCGTCCTTGGTGAGTTTAGTATCCGAGGACATGGGTGTTTTAGTTGGTTTGGAATCTTCAAGACCAAATTTCTTAAGCATGTCTTTTATATATTTAGATTGGTTAAAGAAAATACCATCATCTAGTTGTTTGATTTGAAGTCCTAGAAAGAAGTTTAACTCACCCATCATACTCATTTCAAACTCGTCATGCATGATTTTAGAGAAATCATCACATAGCTCTTGACAAGTTGATCCGAATATAATGTCATCAACGTATATTTGAACAATAATAATTTGCGATTCCTTTTTCTTAGTAAAAAGAGTATTATCTACTAATCCCATAGTATATTTGTTATCAATAAGAAAAGTCTTAAGACGGTCGTACCAAGCTTTAGGTGCTTGTTTAAGACCGTATAATGCTTTCTTGAGTTTGAAGACATGATGTGGTTTCTCAAAGTCGGTAAAACCGGGAGGTTGAGCAACATACACTTCTTCGTTAATAAACCCATTAAGGAAAGCACTTTTAACATCCATTTGAAATAATTTAAAATCATAAGCACATGCATAAGCAAGTAATATTCTAATAGATTCAAGTCTAGCTACCGGTGCATAAGTTTCATCATAGTCAATTCCTTCTTGTTGATTATAACCTTGTGCAACAAGCCTAGCTTTGTTTCTAGATACTACACCATTTTCGTCCATTTTGTTTCGAAAGACCCATTTTGTTCCAATTATAGTTTGATCTTTGGGTTTTGGAACTAGTTTCCAAACATCATTTCTAACGAATTGGTTTAATTCTTCTTGCATGGCAATTACCCATGATTCATCTTTTATTGCTTCATTTATGGTTTTTGGTTCAATGGTGGATACAAAACAAAAATGATTACTTTGATTTTGAGCTTGTGATCTTAAGGTTCTTTGATTAAGTTTTCCTATGACCTTTTCTAATGGATAACTTTTAGATTCTTTTATGTTGACAATTTCCTTATTTAATGGTTCATCTTCCTTGTTATTATTAATTTGACTTTCAATTATTTGACTTTCAACTAAGTCATCATCTACCAAAGGTGATGTCTTAGAGGGAGGTGGACTTTCGTCAAATGTTATGTTCAACGATTCCTCGACTATCATTGTTTCTTTATTTAGGACAATGTAAGCTTTACTAGTTTGAGAGTAACCAAGAAATACACCTTCATAAGACTTTGGGTCAAACTTGGTGAGATAATCCTTAGTATTAAGAATAAAACATTTACAACCAAAGACTTTAAAATATCCTAAAGTTGGCTTTTTACCTTTATAAAGTTCATATGGTGTTTTGTTTAGGAAAGGACGTATTAGGACTCTATTTAAAATATATGTAGAAGTGTCAACTGCGTTACACCAAAACTTTTGAGGAATGTTTTGTTCATTAAGCATTGTTCTACTCATTTCTTGAATTGTTCTATTTTTACGTTCTACTACTCCATTTGATTGAGGTGTTCGTGGAGCGGAAAAGTTATGTGTTATACCATTTGTATCACAAAAGTTTCCAAATTGAGTTTCGTTGTCAAATTCACGACCATGATCCGTTCGGATCGACACAATTTTGACTCCTAGAAGATTTTGAATTTTCTTGCTAAGTATTTCAAATTTATCAAAAGCTTCATTTTTGGTTTTCAAAAATAACGTCCAAGTAAACCTTGAGTAATCATCTACTATGACCAAAGTGTATAAGTTGCCTCCATAGCTTCTTATAGCGGATGGTCCAAACAAATCCATATGTAATAATTCTAGACACTTAGATGTGGACACCATATTTTTAGATTTGTGACTACTATGTGTTTGTTTACCAATTTTGCAAGCGTCGCAAAAGTGTTGGTCATATTTTAGTTTTGGTAAATTCCTAACCAATTCTTTTGAAGATAGGTTTTGTATAAGTCTCATATTAGCGTGACCTAAGCGTCTATGCCAAAGAGATGAGCTATCGTCTAAAGTTGTTAAGCAAAGTTTGTCATTATATGTTTTATCTATTTTCATGACGTATATGTTATTTTTCCTAACTCCTTTAGCTATGGTGACACCATCTTTTAGTATTTTACTACCATTTTCATCAAATAGTACTTTATACTTTTTATCACATAGTTGGCTAATACTAAGTAGATTAAATCCTAACCTATCCACATGAGCAACATTTTCAATAGTTAGAGAGTTATGAGCAATCGTACCTTTGCCAATGATTTTGCTTTTGAGATTGCTACCGAAAGTGACATTACCTCCGTCATACTCTTGGTATGATGAGAAGAGACTTTTGTTGCCCGTCATGTGTCGTGAGCATCCACTATCTTTTATCCATTCATCAGGTTCCAATCCAACTTTCAAGCCTACCTAAGAAGCAAATAACTCAAACATTTGGTCCCCAATATCTCATGGGTCCGTTTGGGTTAAACATACCATTTATTTGATTCATGTATGGAAATGATGGGTAAGGGTTCCATGGCATGTAATCTGGAGTTTGATATGGTCTAGGAAAGTTTTGATTCCAACCGTTGTGTTGGTGGTTAGGTTGAACGTTGTGGTTGCTCTTAGGAAAGGGGCGTTTGGCAAAAGAAGTTTTATATCGTTGATGAGTAGTTTTTTATCTAAATTCATTTTTGACAAGTCCTACTCCTGATATAATGGCTGGTTTTAGTTTAACATTATCATTGGTTTTCTTTGTTACTTTAACAAATTCAGTACGGTCCGTATTGCGAACATTCTGTTCTGCTGAAGTACCCGCGGTACCATTTTGCACAACGGACGGAACCCTTATTTTGGTTCCGTCTGGTCCGTGCTGTACTGCAGCAGTTTTGACAGAATGTTCGTCCTTTTCGGCCGTTTTGTTTTGACTCTTAGGAATTAATACTTCATTGAAACCTAGCCCATTCATGTCTCCTGGTGTTTTATGGATTTTAACTATTTCATCGGCAAGAGCGATGTTTTTGTTAAACCTTTTAAACTTAGAGTTATTTTCTATTAAAACTTCTTGTGTGAGCTTTAGTTTTTCTATTTCAAGATTAAGCTCTTGACATGATTTACAATCATCGTCATTTGCTTTTCCTTTTTCAAGACGTTTTGCTTTTTCTTTTAACTCATATACTTCATTTTCCAAAAACTCCTTTTTGGTTTTTAAAAATTTATTTTTAGTTATGATTTTTAGACTTAGCTCACACAATTGATTATATTGTTTTTGCAAGGTGTCATCATCTATAGAAGAATAAGAAGAGTCGGAAAGTACCTCATTTGACTCATGTGCCATTAGAGCGATATCTTCCTTGCTTGATTCTTCATCGTCTTCACTATCACTTTAAGCACCACTTACAAAAGCTCGTTGAGTTTTGCTTTTAGGTGGCTTGGGACATTCTCCTATAAGATGACTTGCATCACCACATCTAAAACACTTTCTTTCACCTTTAATCTTCTTATCATCCCGATCTTTTCGGAATGGCTTCTTTTCTTCTCGAGGTTGTCTTACAAACTTTCCTCTTCTTCTAAAGAACTTCTTGAAATCTCTAACGGCCATGGCATACTCCTCATCTTCACTATCGGAACAAGATTCACCATCATCGCTTGATTCCGCCTTTGCTTTAAGAGCAACGGATTTGATCTTCTCCTTTCTTCCTTTGATGATCTCCGAATCTTTCTCCATTATCATTTCGTGAACATTGAGGTTGCCAATTAGCTCGTCTAGTGACATTATTGAGAGATCTTTTGATTCTTCAATAGCGGTCACTTTAGCTCTCAATTTGGGATGGAGTGCTCTAAGAAATTTCCTGACAAAGTTCTTACTACGAAAAGATTCATCAAGTGCTTTAAGTGATGTAATGATAGTGTTAAAACGAGCAAAGCCACAATCAATGGTTTCATCTTCAGGGATAACAAATTGTTCATATTGTTGAACAAGAAGATCAATTTTGTTATCCTTGACTTGTGAATTACCTTGATGTGTAACAATTAAAGATTCCCAAATATCTTTGGCGGTTTCACACATAAAAATTCTTTCATATTCTTTTCTAGGTAAAGCATTATAAAGCATCATTTTAGCTTCATTATTTTTAGCAACTAATTTCTTTTGTTCATCAACGGAAATATCCTTTGTTGTAGAACTAAAATCTCCTTTAACAATAATAAACCAAAGATCTATATCTTTTGATTTTACATATGTTTCAAAACGGTTTTTCCAATAGATAAATCCATTGGTTTCAAAGAGTGGTGGTCTTTGCATAGATTGCCCTTCTTTAAAGTTTTCAGAATCCATGGATCGTTTCAAGTTTATAAAATACAAGTTATTTTAGAAATTCTTGAGCAACGAGGCTCTGGTACCAATTGTAGAAAACTAGAAGGGGGGTTGAATAGTTTACCGATTAAAAACTTTGTTTTGAAACTTATTGAAAGATCAATTGATATTGATCTTAAGTGTGTTAATGAAATATGCAAGCAATATGTAATAAGTAAATAAGGAAAGAAATGATCAAACCACAACAAGTTGTTTATAGTGGTTCGGCCTACAAGGACTCTTTTTCCTTGCCCTACTCCACTCCCCGAGTCTCACACTCGAGAGTTTAACTTCACTAGTCAACAAGCTCCTTTCACCGGCGGAGAAAACCTTTACACTTCGCTTACACTATTTCCGACACTAAGCTAGATGTCGAGTTCTTTCCAAGGGTACAACTACTCCCACACACAATGTATTTTGAGGACTAAAATACTAACCACTCACACTCACAAGATTATGATGGTTTGATACAACAATGAAGTATGGATCAACACTTAGATCATACAACACTAAACAAACAAGACTTCCAACTTCTCGTTGAAGCTTGAATATGACTTGATCTTCTTTGCTACAAAAGAGATCACTAATATGATATGAAACTGAATTAGAAATGTTAGAGAGAAGATATGTATGAGAGTATGTTAGAAAGGGGTGAGAAACTACTTGGCTTGGCATTGCTATTTATAGCCAAATTGGACAGGAGCGTCCACGGACCGCGGACCCCTTAAAAGGGTTCCGCCCGTGTACCAAATTGGTACCGCCAGTCTGACAGTCAAGATATCAAATCTTGCCTAAAGTCAACTCTATCTAAGTAAGATTGTGCAAGATATGAAGAGTACAAATCTTCACAAAATATCTAATGGAATCTTCCAATGATCTCCATGATGTAATACATGATGTCAAATGTTGTATTACTATTAATAGAAATATGCAAATGCTTAGGTAGTGTTTGGTTTTAAGAACCTAACACATTCTACAAACTACTATCATACATAATGATTAGAGTCATATCAAGATGTTACTAATCATAAATGTAAATGCTTGAATGATGAATATATTGTTTGAGAAAGCTTGTTTTAATATCTAATAAACTTGACAAGCTTTAAGCTTTTATAAATTAAATTTACTTTTGTCGTTAACAAAACTTAGGCAAAGATCAAAAATATAAATAACGTTTAATGACGATATTTGTATTAACATCCTTTTCTTCATGAAATTCAGCATCTTCTTTCAAATTCTCTTCTTCTAAATTCCTCCCCAATTGGACAGAAGAATGCTGTTTAACCTTTTTGCCTTTGGTAATCTTCTTCAAGTGCCTTCGCTTCTTCTTTTCAGCTTTGACCCATAACCGGTGATGTGTAACAATGGCCATACAAAGTTCTTTAATCTTCTAAACTTAAGCTTCAACTTCTTAATTTGAGTAGTCTGTTTATCAAAAGATTTCTGCAATCTGACCATCGCCCTTGTCAGAGTATAATTGTCTAACACTAATCTTTCAGGTGGTATAGGAACAGTGTCTCCTCCAGAAGATGATGAGAATATAGGAACATCTTGTTCTGGTGAGGTCTTTGGAGGAGTAGAATGATGGGATGATGTAGGAGAAACTTCAGTACCTTCATTAACATCAGGATCCTGTGAAGCAATACCTTGTGTTGAAGTTTCTTGAGATGCAAAACTTTGAGAAGCAGTACCTTCAGTAGCAGTACCTTCTCTTTCATCACTAGCTGCAGCCTCATCTCTAATAGCTTGAACAATCTCCATCATTGAAGTAGTCAATGGAGTGTCCCTGCCAGTGAATAAATCACTCTTCCTTGCCATAAACGTAAAGATCTTGGCTGGTTGCACCACAACAGGTAGTAGATCAGTAGGCTTAGGTATATCAGCAAGTTGTTTGTTCAGAAACACTTGAATAAACCTTGGATACATCAACCATCTTGAACCATGAGAGATATGTGAGAGCATTCCATCTAGAATCAGCCTTGAAAAGTTGAAAATTCGATCTGTAGCTAATCCCACTATAGCAGATGCTATGTTAGACCCAAGTTGCTCCCATGATGTACTTTTAGCACTAATACAATGAAGTAGAACATGAACTAGATACTTCCATTGAGGGCAAAATAAAGGTTTCCTGAATGTTTGTTCAGTTAAGGACCCTTCATAACCAATGTTGCTAAATGTATCCCAAATCAGTTGCTTATCAAAACGAACAACCCCTTCTGCATCATCAAATAATAAGTCTTCACGAATAGAGGCTTCAGTAACTTTCACAGTTCTCCCAGCAACTGTTGCTTGAATATACGAATCATCATCCTCCATATAAACCCTAGTAGTTGCCCAAAATTGTTGAATCTAAGGCTCAATGATATCCGGTTCCACTAAAAGTGCATAGCTAATCGGCGACCCAGTGAGAAAATCAATGATATCATGAAAGATCTCATTAGCTTTAGTCTTTTCTAAATTCGCCACCATGTTGTGTTTTGAAACTGTATTACGATTTGCCATTTTATGATATATGTTCACAGAAAGTGATATAGCGAATAATATGGGTGAAAGAGAGAGAGATATGGAAAAGATTATAAGTTATCAATGTGAGAGGGAAATTCAGAGAGTAGTTATTTATAGGTGAGATTTAAAAAATCACAGCCCTTAATAACAAAGTTACCGTTAGTAGTAGTTACCCCTCAATATTACCGTTAGAACAGTACTTTGATACGACACGTGTGCAGTACTTTCCCATTCTCCTCTTTTCAATAGCAAATACATCAGATAAACATGAATATCCTCCCCTCAAACAATGCATAGGACTATATGTACGCTAAATAGTCCTCCCCTCAAACGTAGCTTAATAACTAATATACTCCAAAACACCTGACAGGAACTCCTTGTTTCCTGTCATGCTCACAGAACAACCACTATCAACAATAAAATGATCTTTAAGCTCCTCTTCTGGGTTGCCCTGTCTAATAAGATGAAAGAGTTAGTTGCTTTGAGAAACCCAAGCCATTACTGACTTGTTTTCCCCTTGTGGAGTGACATACTTACATTCTGTAAGTATGTAGTCTCCACTGTTTTTGAAAGCATGATCCAGTATTATCTTTTGATTCAAAACTTGTGGATTTTCAACAAAACTTTCTTTTTCTACTAAGTTTTCTTTATTACTTTCAACAAAAGTTTCTGATTCACTGACACTTGCTGAAAGTACTGTTTGTTCCCCATCAGTACTCTCCTTTTGAACCCATTTGGTTTTAACTTCTGGTGAAGAGTCTCTTGATCTAGCTACTCTTTTGGAGTTGAAACGCCTTCTAGATTGATAATAACTTGATCTCATAGGCTTTCCATTCCAAAAAGTGTTTACAGTACCTTGATTGTTTGAAAATCTAGCAGTACTTTGAGAAGGTACTGCTTGAGTTCTTTGAAAGTTATTTGAAGGTACTGGTGGTTTTGAAAAAGGTCTTCTCTGGTGAGGGTACCTATAGTCTTGTGAAAATTTGTTATGGTTAACCCTATTTGAATGAGTCCAGACTGGTTTATTCTCTCTAGGGCTATGATTGGTATTTCTGTTCTTTGGAAATTTTCTTAGGTACTCTGAGTGAAAGTCACAGTGCTTGATCAGATGATCAGGACTATAACAAACAAAACATAATGTTTGTTGGAATCACTCCTAAACCTTATTCAAGTGTTAGTGATTCATATGTAATAGTTAGCTTAATATGGCCTTTATGTTAGTAATTATGCTTAGGCTTATGTAGAAGGCCCATAAGCCTAGGCCCAAGTCCATAAGAGAAAGGAAGGGACTAGGAGTGTTGCCCTAGCTCCCTCTCCTATAAATACTATGTAATAACCCTTACTTGAGGGCTGTTTGTTCATTTTATCTTTCACTCTACGCATAAATCTTCTCTATTTATATTCGTGTGTTTGGTTTAGTGTTCAACCGATCCTCTCTTCTCTATTTCTACATGTTGATGCTTGTGTTACTAATATGGTGACCTAACAGTGGTATCATTCGCCATCTAGTTGGGTGAAACGGTTTGTTTTTTGTCTACTCGTAAGGTTTCTCGTTTTCAACCTTTCTCACACTTAAAAACTCAATTTTTACACTTTTTAATCCAAGATTCTTGTACTTTAAAGGTTATTTGGTGTTAAAGTTTAAGTTTTTGGCAAAAAGTTTGAAACTTTACGTGTGTAGAAGTGTTTTTGAGCTTGATTTCATTCGTCTACCTCTTTCTACTCGTAAGGTGAAAAAGAGTTTTGGATCATCAAGTTTTAAACTTTCTTGTTATTTTGGTGATATTGAAGCTATTTCATCATTAAAATCAAGTTTCTAAACACTTTTGGGCATTAAATCAGTTATTGGTATTTTTCTACTCGTAAGGAAACCCTAAACTTACGCATAAGATTTCCTTGGCTTGATCTTCAGTTTCTTGGCTTACTTAGTGTTTTTCTTGCTTGGATAAGCCTGAAAACACTTTGACTTTGGATATCTTTTACACTGTGATAGTGTAAAGGATTTTTGGGTTAAAACCCTAGTTTTACGCATAAGCATAAAAGCTTACGAGTAAACATCTTACGCGTAAGCATTTTCTACGCATAAGCAAGTCTTACGCCTAAGAAAATATTACGCATAAGGTTCTTACTAATAAGTCTTTGGTTTACGCATAAGCTAAGGTTTCACCAAGTCTACGTGTAAGCTATTCTTACGCGTAAGGTGGTGTTTTTACGCGTAAGCTCTTTCTACGCGTAAGGTTTTTTCTACGCATAAGGTTCTTTCTACGCGTAAGGTTCTTTCTACGCGTAAGGTTCTTTCTACGCATAAGCTGGTTTTCTAAGCTTAAGGACTTCTTCAACAAACAAAGTTTCATTCGACTACAAAGATCCATCATCAACACAAGTTATCACAAAAAAAAAAAAAAAAAAAAAAAAAAAAATCAAATTTTTACGGGAGACTAAATGTTCAATTTTTACGCGAGATTCAAATTTTGGTTTAACTGTGAAAATTTTGGTCAAAAATTCAAATTTTTGGGCCCAAATTCGAATATTTCGAGTCAAATTTGGCGTCAAAATTGTCATAACTCAAATTTTTCTTTCAACCATAGAATTGAATTTTATAGTGAATTTCAAATTTTGGGAGACAAAATTTTTCAAAATTATTTTTGGAGGGAAATTTTGATAATTACTATATCGGCCTTTCAAGTATGATGACTTCATCTTCTTCCATCTACTGCTTAAAACCTTCATCACCAAACCTTGCTACTGATGATTCTGAAGAAGAAAAGGCATTTGTGGAATTGCAAGAAGGATTTATTGTTCTGAAAGAGAAGTTGAACTCAATGTTTAACAATTCCAAACGTCAGACATCATCAAATTCCCGAAACCCTGCAGTCGTGCAAGGTGAAAGAGTTGATGTACATGGAAGGAATGCTCAAAGGGATGTAGAGAATGTTGTGATTATTGCATCTGTCGGTAATGCGGACAATGAGGTTGTTGCATTGGAAAAGTAGGATGACAGCAGCAGATCTGGAGAAGATATCATACTTAACTATGACACCGAGCCCAACTTTGATGAAGAACAAATGGTTGAGGAAGATATCTTACCCATCTATGACACAGAGCCAAACTTTGACAAAGAACAAATGGTTGAGGTACTATCTACTGTTGATCATATTCTGAATGCAAATGCGACACAACATACTGATCACCCTGAATTCAGTAATGAAGGAGAGGTTGACCAGTGTGTTGCACAATTTCCAGACAACTTTCTCATGTCTGAGCCCTTACTTGTTAACAATTCAACTGAAACGTCAAATCAAACTCTTAAATCTGAAAATCATTCTTCTCAAAAAGACCATTGCTCAGTTTCATAAAGATTTTTCAAAACTAGAGGCACATTGCATCTCTCTTGAACTTAAATTACAAAACAAATCTTTTTCTTCAGAACACAATGGTCAGTATTCTAATGAACAAGTAATCGTGTGGATACATTAGTAAAAGAAAATGAGCATTTAAAGGCTCAAATTCAAGCAAAGGGGCTTGCACATGTTGCTTTACAAAACAAACTGAGAAGATTAACTGGCAAGAGTGTGGATACTAAGTTTACAAAACCAACAATCTTGGGGAAATCGTCTCTTCAACCAATCAGAAATCAATCAGTAGTTAGACAACCAACTGCTTTTAAATCTGAACCACTTGTTGGATCGATGTACTCTAACCAAACTAACTTAAATAGCTTGTTAAGGTTTAATAACCTCGGATAAATCCTAAGTTATTAACAATGAAACACTGAGTAATCTTTATTAAGTACGCGGAATTTACTTAATAAATCTAAGAAGAATATAACTTTAACTTTTATTAATAACTCTAAATCTGCTTGTTATGCAGATTCTTTAACAACTCTAAAACTCTAATAATAATCGTACTTTATGATTCTAAAACTCTTCTCTAAAAACTCGTACTTCTAATGCCAATCTAGGGGTCCTTTTATAGGCTCAAGGATAACCCTAGTCGGTTTACAATTTGTATCCTTATACGACAAGTAATCTAAATATAGAATAAACAAAGCTTTCCATAAACGAATATAACAGTTCTTTAGCTTTGCAGTACTTTGACTTCGACAGCAGTACTTTGACTTTCTCTTTAGCAGTACTTTGACTTTTCCAGTACTTTGTCAATCTTCAGCTTGAATATTCTTCAGCACTTTCATATCCCAACAGTCTTCCTTGGTCAAAGTGTAAACAAAAATGAAAAATGAAACAGCTATAAATAATCAAACATCAAAAAACCACAACTTCAGTTATCCTATTGACCTCTCCTCGTGTCAAAACAATACTTGAAAAAGATACCTAACCGAGACACCCTTAAAAAGATCTTGAATACGTGGTGAAGCTTCGGTCTGTAGCAAAAACAAGACAAAAGATACCTAACCGAGACACCCTTAAAAAGATCTTAAAGACGCGGTGAAGCTTCGGTCTGTAGCAAAAACAAACTAAAGGGTATGATTGGTGTTCGTGTTGGTAAGTAAAAGGAAGAAATCTTGTTGTGGTGTTTATATTCGGTTATCATCATAAGAAAGACAAGAACTTTATTTTATGGCTGAGTTAGATGCGGCTTGATGTAGAGTAAAGTGGGAGGAGATGGTGACTGCGTGATATGAGAGTTAAATTAGGGTTGAAGTCGGATTATCTACGGTTGCACTGGTTTATACAACCTAATATTATTTTAGGGCATGAGTATATTGTTATTGGACTGTTTTTGGATTGTCCAATTTTATGAGCTAATGGGCTTATCTGGTTTTAAGGTTAAGGATTGGGCTGCCAATGTTCTATAATTCAAAACTTGTTTTAGATTTGTGATAAATATGATAAATAACTCAAAAGATCACATACGAATTAGATTAAGATTATATTTTAATTATTTGTGAAAAATATAAAATTACATATACAAGTATGTTTATCTAGCTGATACGCGTACAACGCGCGTTCGGGGTCAAAGGAACTTCCTTTTCGTCGAGCAAGTTTTTCAACACCCTAGGCAGTGAACCAAATCGTTGTAGTGTAGTATTAGGGTAAGCCTCGAGAAGTGATATCGTTCTCTAGGGGAATAGCTAGTGAGAAATTACTACGCTAAGGTTGGGGTTGAGGAAGATTATTTTTTATATTTTTTTAGAAAATTGAAATGTACGAATCTCGGGGTACTGGATTTGGGGGGTTGGTATTTCTACCGATTACTCTACTTATCTAATTAACTAAGCTAAGGTGAGTCTAGTCTATGTCTATTGTTGTGTGCTCTTATGATGATTTAAAGATGTGTTTACCTAGATGCTATTACTCCCTAGTTATCTCCTATTGATGGTTGAATTGTCACGTCCTTATTCTTAACGCGTTGTGTCTTCTAAGGTCGTACGGTATGCGTTTTTCCCTAACTCTTTGAGACTACCTTAAGGTTATTGCCTACGAAATCTCTAGGATTCATTAACTAACTCTAAGGTTGCCTTTGGATGTTTAGCCTACAATAACTCTAGGTGATTATAAACTAATGTTCACAAAGATTACTCAAGCATTAAAAACACAACGAATGACCTATCGCAATACTAGGTCAATTACAATTAAGATAAGAGACAGCCAACCAATATTCAATACCTAGGTTTCATAGATCTAAGTAAACACACAAGTAAATTAGCCGGACATGGAAAACATGCAAGCATACACACAAACAATTGAAGACATAATTGAATTAATGAAATAAATCACTTATCTTATTGTAAAATAGGCAATGTTGCAAAAATCGTGAATCGGTAGTCGGGCGGTCGACCACCCTGCAGCGAGTAATCGGTCAAGGCGGGATTAATCGGTGATTAATCGGATTGGCATTTCCTGAAAGTTTTGGGTATTTCTAGAAACCAAACTAAAGATCTTAATTGATTCCAAGCCTACTATGTTTCCAAACCTCAATAAAAGGATCCAATTCTGATTATGAGGCCCATTGTGCGGTATAAGTGAAATAAACGATCCCTATTGTGCGTCATAAGTGAAATTATTATTTTTTAAAGTTGACCGATTCGGCCGATTTTTAACCGAGTTGGCCGATTTTTGGCCGATTTTTTTTACCTGGCCGATTTTTTGACCGATTTTCAAAATTCTACAAGGTGTATGGCCGATTACCGATTAATCGGCCGATTCGGCCGATTTTTGCAACACTGAAAATAGGGTATGGAACCCTAAGATACTGCCCAAGACAGCCAAAGTTCGGTTTAGGTTTTTACTCCACAAAACTACCTCTCTAAAAGTCTGAAAATTCGAATTCTATATATAGAGTTACAACATGCGACGACGTCACTATTTATTTATGACGCCGTCAGATCGCCGCAATTAGGTTTTCGTCTTGGCCACATCAACTTTGTGACGGCGTCACCTTATGGTTGTGACGCCGTCGGGATCTAAATCTAGGTCGTCTGAGTTGTGACACCCAACTCTTTAAAACCTGATGCCGTTAAGTGCAACATAGCAATTTGGCTACTGAGTCGTCACAAAGTGTGTTGCGACGGCGTCGCCATTTGGCTGTGACTCCGTCACCTTCTGTTCCAGCAGCTTGAGTGTCTTGATTCTTGACTTTGGCCATTTTCTTCATATATTCACGCCTTTTCGTTCGAATAAGTGTCATTCCAGCAATTTGCATTCAAGAGACCTAAAAAGTGTAAAGGAACGAAATTAAGCAGTAACGGATATAAAAGTGATCGATTAAGGACTTAAATGACCCCTCAAAAGTGTACATTTTAAATCCTTATCAAATATCACTACACTTGGTATTTGCTTGTCCTGAAGAAAATGTGCTTTTAGCCAATTAATTTATAAGTTAGGGGTCAAGAAGCATTAGCTTAGAACAATTCACAACACGTATAAGCCCTGCAAAAGTCATAACAAGTATGAAAATTACATACTATCACCTCACAAGTGGTGTTTGGATACTCTCAACTCTCGGGTGTATATGAAATATATCAAGTTGGAGATGGAAGATAAACACTCATTAACCGGTCCTAATACATAGATTACCATAGCCTTGAGACTAGATCAAACCTCCATCGCTTTGGCGTAAGCGCTAGGAAAAACTATCCAAGAGGTCTTTTAAAGGGTTGTAACGTTAGGCTTACGGTAGGGAAACAAAGGGTTTGGTGGGATAGGCGATTTAGTGGTGGCAAGTCAAAAATCTTTATGTTACAAGCATGAGAAGAATGGCGTTGCTAAGCCAAGACTCGACACTCTAAACTCTAGATAAATTGAAACGAACAAACTATTAATATAAATAAACCGTAAAAACGTTTATTAATATTTTGCGATCTCTTTGTGTTTTGTTGATAACAAATATAATGTTATCTTAAGTACAATTATAAGGATACATGTTATTTTTGTAAAGCATTTACATATAGTCAATTAATACAAATTGTTGTAATAAATCATTAGTTGTAATAGTTTATTAGGATGGGTAAAAATCACAACCCATGGAGCATATCCATAACCCATGGTATTGACCCATACCCATTTGAGTAGATGCATTGCATCTATTAGATACATTGTTTCGACAAAAAGGGGGAGAAGAAGTAAAACTTAGAGGTTTTCAAAACATACATCTATTCTTAAGTTTTCCTCATCATAACATTATGTTTTGTCATCAACAAAAATGGGGAGATTGTTAATACAAATAAACCGTAAAAATGTTTATTAATATTTTGCGATATCTTTATGTTTTGTTGATAACAAATATAATGTTATCTTAAGTACAATTATAAGGATACATGTTATTTTTGTAAAGCATTTACATATAGCCATTTAAATACAAAAATGTTGTAATTAATTATTTGTTGTAATAGTTTATTAGGATGGGTAAAAACCACAACCCATGGACCATAACCCATGAATCATAACCCATACCCAAGTTGGCTAGATACAATGTATACTTAGATACATTGAATCTAAGGAAAAACCATGGACCAACCCATAACCCATGACCCATAACCAAAAAACCCATGGGCAAAGAGGAGCGTCCCACGGATCCCTAGGAT
The DNA here is from genome assembly GCA_019973895.1 of Chrysanthemum seticuspe. Taxonomy (NCBI): domain Eukaryota; kingdom Viridiplantae; phylum Streptophyta; class Magnoliopsida; order Asterales; family Asteraceae; genus Chrysanthemum; species Chrysanthemum seticuspe. The sequence continues at coordinate 188,057,120 of BPTQ01000006.1, forward strand.
TACACTAGACGGATCCCAAGTGGGAGGGATCCATGGGATCCGGGGAACAGTGGAAGATTTTGCTTATAAATAGAGAGCCATTTCTTCATTCTAGCTCACTCCTCTTCTTACAAAATCTCTCAAACACTCTCATTCTCTTCTAACATATAGATCACTTGATCTGGAGAGTTGTTCTTCTTTCTTTCTATTGTGATTCTCATATAGGTCCTTCTCTAAGGTGAGATCACGAGCATTCTACAAGTCATCCAAGCAAGGGGTCCTTGATTGATTTGTCACTCCGCAAGATTTCTGTAGCGAAGATCTTGTATTTGATATTTCACATATTTTTGTGTAATAGTCGTGTTGGTTTGGTCCACCGTGTTACGGACTCGGTATCTGGCTTTGTACCGGAAAAAGGTGTAAGCAACATTGTGAAGGCTTCTCTGCCAAATGAAGGAGTTTGTTGACATAGTGCTTGAACTCTCGAGTAGGTGACTCGGGGAGTGGAGTAGGGCAAGGAAGGTGTCCTTGTAGCCGAACCACTATACATCGGTTGTGTCATTTCTATCCCTTTGCTTTACTTTATTTACCTGCTTTATCATTAGATCTATACTTTATCTACATCCATAAGATCTCACATATTAACGAATCTAAAGTTTTTGAAACTAACTTAAAATCGGCAAAACTATTCAACCCCCCCTTCTAGTTTTCCACAATTGGCATCAAGAGCTAAGTTTATAAAAGTTTTAAAGCAAAATTATATTTTAAAAACTTTTCGATCACTATGGGTTCTGAAAATTATAAGGAAGGGCAATCTATGCAACGACCACCACTACTTGAAACTAATGGTTTTATATATTGGAAAAATAGATTCGAAACATATGTGAAATCTAAAGATATTGATCTTTGGTACATTATTTTTGAAGGCGATTTTGAGGCTACCTCAAAAGATGATAAAGGGAATTTAGTTAACATACCTCATGATAAACTAAATGATGAAATGAAGAAAAAGCTTTCTAAAAATAGTGAAGCAAAAATGGTTTTATATAATGCTTTGCCGAAAAAGGAATTCGAAAGAATTTCTATGCTTAAAACCTCTAAAGAAATTTGGAATTCTTTAGTTGTAACTCATCAAGGCAACCAACAAGTTAAAAATAATAAAATTGATTTATTTGTTCAACAATATGAACAATTTTCAATATCGGATGAGGAAACTATAGATCATTCATTTGCTAACTTTAATACTATTATTACATCTTTACAAGCACTTGATGACTCTTTTTCTAGCCGTAACCATGTTAGGAGATATCTAAGGGCACTTCCATCAAAGTGGAGATCCAAGGTGACGGCGATCTAAGAGTCAAAAGATTTGACAATCCTCACCCTTGATGAACTCATAGGCAACTTAAAAGTCTACGAGCTTGTCCTTGCTAAAGACTCCGAAGCCTCAAAGGTGAAAGAGAAACACAAATCTCTTGCCCTTAAAGCCAAAAAGGCTTCAAGCGATAAAGAGAACTCCTCTTCGAGTAGTGACGACGAGGAGTACGCTATGGCGGTAAGGGACTTTAAAAAGTTCTTTAGAAGAAAGGGAAGATACGTCAAACAACCGTATGACGATAAGAAAGGCTTTCGGAAAAGCAAAGAGGACGAGAAGCCAAAAGATGATCGTACTTGCTTTAAATGTGGGGACCCAAACCACTTTATTAGTAAGCGTCCCAAACGGGATGATCAAAAGGCGTTCGTGAGCGGCACGTGGGGAATGAGCGACGAGGAGGACGAAGAAATTTGTCTCATGGCAAATGACGAGGTATGTCACGAATACTATAGTAGCTCATCACTTGATGACGACTCATTTCATAATGAATATGACAAACTATGGAATATTAGCTTAAAACTAATTAACAAAAACAAGCTTTTAAAGAGTCAAAACGAACGTTTAGATAAAGAAGTCATAGAATTAAAAGCAAAACTAAAACGTTTAGAAAAGGGTAAAATAGCAAGTGGTGAATGTGAACTTTGCATTCAACTTCAAACACTAGTTGATCAACTAGATTCTAAAATTGCTAGAATGAGTACGAATACTTTAGATACGATATTAGATAGTGTTATAACCGGTAACAACCAAAAAGGTTTAGGTATTCAACAACTTGATCCATCAACTAGTGAAAATAAAGAAACAAAATTTGTTAAGGCACTAGAAAAACCAGCCACTGTTGTGGTAGATCCCACGGATCCCTTAAAAAGGGAATCGGCTAGTGTACAGCCAGGGATTCGTGGATCTGCTGTAGCAAACAGTGGTAATAACGTAGCTTCATCATCTAGAACTGAGTTTGTTATCGTTAATAGGAAGAAACCAACTCATGTCACCACTAGACAAACACCTCCAAAATATAATCCTACTTTTCTAAGAAACAAAGCTCCATCTTTTTCAAAACATAATCCGTCTAGGAGACCTAATAATGTTTATCCTAGAAGTAACCATCAAATGGGATGGAACCCAAATATGCAAAATGGTTTTCCTTGTCAAAACTTTGCTCCATGGAATGCATACTCACCTTATCCATACATGTCTAACATGAATGGAATGTTTAACACTAATGGACCCATGAACAAATGGGGACCAAAATTTTGAGTTTATTACTTTCTTAGGTGTGCTTAAAGGTCAACCTAGACCCAGATGAATGGGTCAAGGATAGTGGGTGCACGAGGCACATGACCGGCAATAAGGATCTATTCTCCACATATGAATCCTTCAATGGAGGTAATGTGGAGTTTGGAAATAGCAAAAGTAGAATCATCGGTAAAGGTATGATTTCTAACAAATCTCTAACCATTAACGATGTGTGTCACGTAGATAACCTAAACTTTAACCTCTTAAGTATAGGACAAATATGTGATAAAAAGTGCAATGTATTTTTTACCGAAACCGGTAGTAAGATATTAAAAAATGGTATAACCATAGGAAGAGGTATTAGGAAACATGGAGTCTATGTCATTAAAATCGGTAATGAACCTAAAGACAAACTATGTCTTACCTCTATGGATGATACTTCGACCTTATGGCATCGAAGATTGGGTCACGCCAATATGCGACTTCTTCAATCGCTATCATCCAAAGATCTAGTAAGAGATCTACCTAAGTTAAAATATGAACATCACTTTTGTGATGCTTGTAATGTAGGAAAACAAGTTCATTCTAGTCATAAAGCTAAAAACATGGTGTCTACAACTAAGTGTCTAGAATTACTACATATGGATTTATTTGGTCCATCCGCTATCCAAAGTTATGGAGGCAACTACTACACTTTGGTCGTAGTGGATGATTACTCTAGGTATACATGGACAAAATTTTTAAAGAACAAAACGGAAACCTTTAATTATTTTGAAATATTAAGCAAAAAGATCCAAAGACAACTAGGAAGTCCTATAGTGTCCATTAGGACAGATCATGGTAGGGAATTCGATAATGAAGTGCAATTTGGAGCCTTTTGTGACGCTAATGGTATTACTCACAACTTCTCGGCTCCACGCACTCCACAATCGAATGGGGTAGTAGAAAGAAAGAATAGAACCCTACAAGAAACGAGTCGAACCATGCTTAATGAACAATCGATACCTCAAAATTTTTGGTGTAATGTCATTGATACTTCAACGTACATACTCAATCGAGTCTTAATTAGACCAATCTTAGGTAAAACTCCATATGAGTTACTCCGAGGCAAAAAGCCTACGTTAAATCACTTTAGAGTCTTTGGAAGCAAATGTTTTATTCTTAACACTAAAGATTACCTTACAAAATTTGATCCTAAATCAACCGAAGGTATCTTTCTAGGTTACTCTCCAAATAGCAAAGCTTACGTCATATTAAACAAAGAAACAATGAAGGTAGAAGAGTCATTAAATATAAAATTTGATGAAAGTCCACCCAAACCCTCTCCACCTCTTGTCGATGACGAGATTGTAGAAAGTGAAGCTATAGTAATAAAGAAAAAGATAAATGAAGAAGAAGAACCTTTAAAAGAAGAAGTCATAAACATTAAAGAGTCCAAAGATCACCCCGTAGATAAGGTCATAGGAAAGCTAAACGAAAGAACATTAAGGTCTCAAGTTCAAAACCAAAGTAGCTTGTTTTGTTTTGTTTCAACCATAGAACCTAAGAATACACAAGAAGCCATAAAAGATGAGAGTTGGGTAATGGCTATGCAAGAAGAATTAAATCAATTTGTTTCTAATGATGTTTGGACACATGTCCCTCCACCTAGTAATCAAACCATAATAGGAACCAAATGGGTTTATAAAAACAAATTAGATGCAAACGGAGTAGTGTCTAGGAACAAGGCTAGACTCGTTGCCCAAGGGTATAACCAACAAGAAGGAATAGACTTTGATGAGACCTATGCCCATGTGGCTAGATTAGAGTCTATAAGAATACTTCTTGTGTATGCTTGTGCTAATGATTTAAAGCTTTATCAAATGGATGTCAAAAGCGCTTTTCTAAATGGTTTCATTAATGAAGAAGTATATGTAGCTCAACCTCCGGGCTTCATCGATTTTGAAAAACCTAAACATGTGTATAAATTAAAGAAAGCCCTTTATGGTCTTAAACAAGCTCCAAAATCTTGGTATGATAGACTCAAGTCATTTTTAATTAAACACAGCTATACCATGGGGTTAGTTGACAACACACTTTTTACTAATAAAAAAGAGTCACATATAATCATAGTACAAATATATGTAGATGATATTATATTCGGATCCACTTGTCAAGACATGTGTGATGATTTCTCTAAAATCATGCATGACGAGTTCGAGATGAGTATTATGGGAGAACTTAGTTTCTTTCTTGGTCTACAAATCAAACAAGTAGAAGATGGTATCTTCTTTAATTAATCTAAATACATAAAAGAGATGTTAAAGAAATTCGGTCTAGAAGAGTCGAAACCAATTAGGACACCAATGTCATCCGACACCAAACTCACTAAAGATGAAGACGGCGAATCCGTCGATAATACTAAATATCGTGGCATGATAGGTAGTCTTCTCTACCTCACGGCAAGTAGGCCGGATATCATGTTTAGTGTTTGCTTATGTGCTAGGTTTCAAGAAGACCCTAAAACATCACACCTAGAAGCCGTAAAAAGGATATTTAGATACATTAAGGGTACAACACAATTAGGATTATGGTATCCTAAGGGAACGAGAGTAGAAACAATTGTATATGCAGATTCTGACCATGCAGGTGATTACGTTGATAGAAAAAGTACAAGTGTGGTATGTACTTTCATGGGATGTTGTTTAACATCTTGGTTTTCTAAGAAACAAACGGCACTAGCAATATCAACAACCAAAGCCGAATATGTCTCCGCCGGCAAAGCATGCTGATAACGCTACACGCGTCGTTCGGGGTCAAGGAGACTTCCTTTTCTTCGAGCAAGTTTTATAACACCCTAGGCAGTGAACCTAATCGTTGTAGTGTAGTAATTAGGGTAAGCCACGGGTATTGATATCGTTCTCTAGGGGAATAGGAATGCTAGTAAGGAGTTACTACGCTAAGGTTAAGGTTGAGGAAGATTATTTTTTTTATCTTTTTATATTTTATGAAATGGAAAGGTACGAATCTCGGGTATTGGATTTGGGGGGTTGGTATTTCTACCGATTACTCTACTATTATCTAATTATCTAAACTAAGGTTGTGGGAGTCTATGTCTAATTAATGTGTGCTCGTATGATAGTTTAAAGATGTGTTTACTTAGGTTGTATTACTCCTTAATTATCTCCTATTGATGGTTGAGTGTCACGTCTTATTCCTAGTTGCGTTGTGTGTCTAAAGTTGTAGGGTATGCGTTTCTCCCTAACTCTTTGAACTTACCAAAGGGTCTCGTCTACAAACCCACTAGGGATGATAAACTCCTACTCTAAGGCGCTCTTTGGATGGTTTAGCCTACAACTACTCAGGTAATTATATTCTAAGGTTCACAAAGATGAATCAAGCATTAAGTACACAATGAATGACCTATCGCATTACTAGATCATTAATCAACTAAGATAAGAAACAACCAATCAATATTTAATAATTAAGTTTCATACTTCCTAAGCAAACACACAAGTAAATTAGCCGGACATGGAGAACATGCAAGCATACACACAAATAATCAAAGACATAATTGAATTAATGAAGTAAAGACTTATCTTGATGTAAGATAGGGTTAAAAACCCTAAAATACTGTACAAGACACCTTAGGTTCGGTTTTAGGTTTTTTACTCCAAAGACTCTCCACACAAAGACTGAAAAATTCGGATTCTATATATAAGATTACAATTGCGACGGCGTCACCTTATGTTTAGTGACGCCGTCGTGTCGCCGTCATTAGGGTTTCGTCTTGGCCACGTTAACCTTGCGACGGCGTCACCTTGTGTCCGTGACGCCGTCCTCTTCACCTTCTGACGTCGTCTGGATTGCATCTAGGCCGTCTGAGTAGCGACGGCCTACTCTTTTACAACTAGACGTCGTCACTTGAAAATACGAGTTTTGGGTTCTGGATCGTCACAATAATTTTGGGACGGCGTCGCCATTAACACCTGACGCCGTCGCCTTCTAGTTTCAGCAACTGTGAGTGTCTCGATTTTGACTTTGGCCATTTTCTTCATATATTCGCGCCTTTTCGTCCAAATAAGTGCCATTCCAGCATTTTGCCTTCAAGAGACCTAAAAAGTGAAAAGGAACGATATTAAGCAATAACGGATACAAAAGTGATCAAATAAGGACTTAAACGACCCCTCAAAATGGTACCTTTTAAAACCTTATCAAATATCCCTACACTTGTTATTTGCTTGTCCTCAAGCAAATGTGCTTTTAGCCAATTAATTTATAAGTTAGGGGTCATAAAGCATTAATTCAAAACGGTCAACAACACATATAAGCCCCGCAAAAGTCATAACAAGTACGGAAATTACATACTAGCACCTCACATGGGGTGTTTGGATACTCACATCTCTCTCGGGTGTATATATGAAATATAACAAATAGGAAATGGAAGATAAACACTCATTAACCGGTCCTAGTACATAGATTACCATAGGCTTGAGAATAGATCAAACCTCCATCGCTTTGGCGTAAGCACCTAGGAAAGACTATCAAAGAGGTCTTTTAAAGGGTTGTAATGTTAGTCTTACGGTAGGGAAACAAGGGTTTGGTGGGATAGGCTATTTAGTGGTGGTAAGTCAAAAATATCTATGTTAAATGCATATGAAGAATGGCGTTGCTAAGCCAAGACTCGACACTCTAAACTCTAGATGACTGAAATAAACAAACATAAATTTAAAGGATAGATGTAGGATGGTAGCCCGTATATATATATATATATATATATATATATATATATATATATATATATATATATATATATATATATATATATATATATATATATATATATATTTTTTTTTTTGCACTCTATTTTTTTTTCTTTTTCTCTTTTTCTATTTTTTTTCGATTTTTTTTTTTTTTTTTTTTTTTCATACACTTTTACTCTACCATCCTCTACGATATCATCAAAATACTAGGGATTTATAGGCATATCCCTACACTTGAGTTTTTATTACTCTAACACTAATTTGACCTGAATTGAAAAGATCAAAACACTTGGGGTACATTATTATGCAAACAAAGGGAATTTGAATTTAACGTTCCCTTCCCGTCATTTCATAAACTTTAACTTTTCCCATGAATCCCAATCATCCCAAAACTGTATACAAAGGATATGACTCGACTTAGCAACTTATGCAAGCAACTAGATAATTGAACTAAGGGTTTGGGGTGATAACAATAATGCACTAAAAGTGAGTGCATAAAGGGTAGGCTAAGGCGATTTGGGTGTATATTTGGGGGTGGGGTGTAAACAATGCTCTTCATTGATATTCCGGAAAAACCGAAACATCACGAGAACCGCGAAAAGGATAGGCTCTGAGGGGTTAACTAGGGGTATCGTGTACTAAAGATGAGTACAACGCAAAGGGTGTGGGGGAATTACTCAACCGATATGGAAGAAGTAATTATATTACAGGTATCAAACAAGGGTTATCCTAATGCCTCTTATCATTTAGTTATTCCTAACTACACAAGTGTAGCCTCACTTGCGATCTCGGAATGCATCACAAAACAAGTTCTAGAATCTAATATACTACCGGTTCACACTCTAAGCATTAAAGATGAATGCTTTAATTCCTACTAATCTAAGGGCGATCCTCACATTTTGGTGGAATTTGGGTGGTAAAGGGTTTTGTGCTAGTCATATAATTTCCTATCCATGAGACGCTTTTGTTAAGACTAATGGCCCACTCCTATATGTCATAAAAAATTTTAAATTTGGTGCCAAAATTACCCTAACCGACATTTTCTCATGGTTTATTACACAATCGCAATTGGACAAAGCAAATAGTCAAGGATAAGCATAGTTTCAAAGTTCCCGTTTTATTTTCCCTCCCTACACTTAAACTGAACATTGTCCCCAATGTTCCCCGAAAGTATCAAAGTTATGATAAAAGAAGGTAATTAAAAACGAAAGAAACTAATACTCCCCTGATTAGCTCGGTAGGATCCGTGTAAAGTGGTGGTTAAAATCTTTTCAAGAAGAATTATTGCGTGAAAAGCTCCTCCAATCTTATGTAATTTCTTCTTGACAAACTAAACCTGCACACTTGAAGAAAACAAACGAAACCTTCGCGTAAAATCGGCGGTAATAATATATATAAGACTCGATTTAAACTAGGATATAATGCTTGTGGAATGGATGTTTACAGAATTTCTAAGAAAATTAAGACCTGGAAAATTCCAAAAATTTATAAGTAGCTCAGAAAACGAGAAAAAAGTAATCTGATGTTTTTACTCCTTCCTGACGCCGTCAGGTTATCCTGATAAAAACTGGTCTGTGATTTTCTGGAAAAAAATTCTGGAAAATTTACATCTTTAGAATCTGGAAAAATTTCTGCAAAAACATCCATTATGACTCGATACAAGCATTTGACTCGAACAAACAAACATATATATCTTTTAGTTAATTGTTATTCTCATGTTTACGTTTCTTTTGAAAACGTGTGTAATCCTCCCTACACTTATCCCTTATGTAAAATACCTTTATATGCAATTAAGACGAGGTTAAAAACAAAATAAAGCATTTTTACAAATTTAAACATGAGGATAAATAATTAGTAAAAAATATATGACACTAACAAGCAAAAAATTAAGCATGGGTTGCCTCCCACGAAGCGCTTTTCTTTATTTAAGAGTCTTGTAGCTAGACTCGTAGTCGTGCTCCTACGTACCGATATACGTAAGTCTATCCTCAACAATGTCGTAAGGATCAAACTTATAATTCAAGTTCCTAGTAGTACGTTCGGTTAAATATGCCTTTTCGAACATCTCACCATCGGGATCATAGATTTGTATCCTAATGTGCCACCTTCCATTACCATCACTAGGCGGTCTATTCCAATCCCACTTGTGTTCAGATTTCTCAACTATCCACTTATTCATGACAAGGTTAACGGGCAAGCTTCCTAGGAACTCGGTCATCTTCCTAAATACTAAGGCGTCCTCGAACGGGTTCACTTCTATGTCCCTAGCCATTTCTTTTTCTTGGAAAGTTGCTACACTAGCAAAGGCTTTATCTAGGTAAAAAGGTCTTTGGGGGCCTATGATGTTCTTATCAATCCAAGGTCCATATCTAGAAGGCTCTCTATCCAACCCTATCTCTTGTGGGATTTCCTCATCCTTGTAGTATGTATGCTTTTTAACATCGTAAACGGATCTAGCACTCCCCTCTCCTACCACTATTTTGGACATCTTACAATCGATGATAGCACTAGCGGTAGCTAAAAATCCTCTTCCAACAAGTAATGGGCATGTCGGGTCCTTATTCATGTCTAGCACATGAAAGTCGGCCAAAAGAGTCAACTCTCCTACATGTACTACCATGTCCTTTATTATTCCTACCGGACGTGCTATACTACCGTCCGCTAGACCTAAGATGGTTTCTGTTGGTTCAATTTTACCTAAGTTAAGGCTTCTATGGAGGGACAACGGAACAAGATTGATGCATGATCCTAAATCGGCTAGAGCATCGAGTGGTTTGGAAGTTCCAAGTCTACACGGAAGAGTAAATAGCCCGGGATCGTCTAGCTTCTTAGGTAAGTTGTTTCGTACAAAAGCGGACCCATGTTTTCCAAGCCTAAGTTCTAACTCATATTTTTCTTTTAAAGCATTATAGTAAGGTGCATGAGCTAAGACTTCAAGAATCGGTTTTTCTTGATGGAGTTCCTTGTACTCCTCCTCTAAACTAGGTTTGGATTCTTGGCCGACGGGTTTCTCAAGAGTAGGATTTACCAAAGGTGCCGGGCCTTGGTATCTCTTGGATGGCTTGGAACCCTTTTTGATAGCATTTACCGAGTGAACCGTTAGGTGAGAGGGGCATGGATGTGCACTCTCCCATGGTGAACTAGAACATGAAGTCGATGCAATCGAATTCACTTTTGGGTTCTTTATGGTATCACTTGGGAGTGCTCCAACTTCCCGTTCATTGAAGGCTTTTAAGAGGGCATCAAGCTTGGTTGTCATCTCGCTTTGTTTTTGCTTAAAATCGGCTTCAAGCTTATTCAATCGAGTTTCTTGGGATGACAAAAATCTAGATGCGATTGCCTCAAGATTAGTGGGGTTACCGATATTAGAAGAATTGAACCTAGTAGGCGAACTAGATGAGCTTTGGGGCGTGCTTGAGTTTTGGTTCCACTTAAGGTTAGGATGATTTCTCCATGAGGGGTTGTATGAGTTTCCTAAGTTGTTTTGTTCGGGTTTGAAAGTGTACCACTTCTCTCCCGCTCCGTCGGTACGTATGGAGGCGTAGTCCGCAAAAGCTTGTTCGGAGAGCCTTGTGCAATCACGAGTGTCATGGGGACCATTGCATAACTCACAAGGTAGAGTGATTTGATTCACTTGTCGTGAGGACTTAGGATTTTTGTAGGCACTCATGAGGAATCTAACTTGATCTTCAAGTTCGATCATCCTACGGTCAGAAGGAGGCAAGGAGATTGCCTTAACGGTTTTGGGCAGCTCACGGGGGGTCATCCCAACTTTCATTGTCATAGAGGGCGAGGTCCTCTATTATACCCCATGATTCTTCCGCGGTGAAATCACTAAGTTTTCCACCGGCCGCTTGGTCAATGGATCGCTTAGTGGGGAAGTTGACATGATCATAAAAGATTTGGACTTGGAGCCAAAGATCAATGCCGTGATGAGGGACTTTATGAAGTAAGTCCTTGAATCGGGTCCATGCTTCGTAGAGAGATTCACCTTGACGTTGTTGGAACATCAAGATGTCATTCCTAAGCTTAGTGGTTCTCTCCGGTGGGAAAAATTGAGCAAGGAAGCGAGAAGTAAGATCATCCCAACTTGAGATGGAGCCGGTGGGAAGTCGCTCAAGCCAATTACTAGCTTGGTCCCGTAGAGAGAATTGGAAGAGACGCAGGCGCGTGGTCTCCCGAGTAGTAGCATCAAGGTCGATGGAATCGACGTTTTTGAGGAAATCCCTCAGATGCTGATTTGGATCTTCGGAACGAAGTCCATGGAATGCACATCCGTTTTGCACCAACCGGATGGTGTCGGATCGCAGGGCCGTAGTTTGGGCTTGGTCGGGAAGCTCAATGGTGTTCCTATAGCCTAGGTGGCTTGGTCTCGAGTATTCACCAAGAGTACGGGCTCTTGGCGGGTCATTTGGTGGTAGGTTGATGAATGGTAGTGGGTTATCACCTTCCATGATGAAAAGTGATGGGTGTTACGAACAAAGGTTACGAAGAAGGGGGATAGACTAAGAGAAAGCTAAAAATGAGAAAAAAGTTTACTTGATAGGAATCAAGCAAAGAACCTAAACGAGGTGGACTACTAACTAGCTATTCTATTCCCCGGCAGCGGCGCCAAAAACTTGATAACGCTACACGCGTCGTTCGGGGTCAAGGAAACTTCCTTTTCTTCGAGCAAGTTTTATAACACCCTAGGCAGTGAACCTAATCGTTGAAGTGTAGTAATTAGGGTAAGCCACGGGTATTGATATCGTTCTCTAGGGGAATAGGAATGCTAGTAAGGATTTACTACGCTAAGGTTAAGGTTGAGGAAGATTATTTTTTATCTTTTTATATTTTATGAAATGGAAAGGTACGAATCTCGGGTATTGGATTTAGGGGGTTGGTATTTCTACTGATTACTCTACTATTATCTAATTATCTAAACTAAGGTAGTGGGAGTCTATGTCTAATTAATGTGTGCTCGTATGATAGTTTAAAGATGTGTTTACTTAGGTTGTATTACTCCTTAATTATCTCCTATTGATGGTTGAGTGTCACGTCTTATTCCTAGTTGCGTTGTGTGTCTAAAGTTGTAGGGTATGCGTTTCTCCCTAACTCTTTGAACTTACCAAAGGGTCTCGTCTACAAACCCACTAGGGATGATAAACTCCTACTCTAAGGCGCTCTTTGGATGGTTTAGCCTACAACTACTCAGGTAATTATATTCTAAGGTTCACAAAGATGAATCAAGCATTAAGTACACAACGAATGACCTATCGCATTACTAGATCATTAATCAACTAAGATAAGAAACAACTAATCAATATTTAATAATTAAGTTTCATACTTCCTAAGCAAACACACAAGTAAATTAGCCGGACATGGAGAACATGCAAGCATACACACAAATAATCAAAGACATAATTGAATTAATGAAGTAAAGACTTATCTTGATGTAAGATAGGGTTAAAAACCCTAAAATACTGTACAAGACACCTTAGGTTTGGTTTTAGGTTTTTTACTCCAAAGACTCTCCACACAAAGACTGAAAAATTCGGATTCTACATATAAGATTACAATTGCGACGGCGTCACCTTATGTTTAGTGACGCCGTCGTGTCGCCGTCATTAGGGTTTCGTCTTGGCCACGTTAACCTTGCGACGGCGTCACCTTGTGTCCGTGACGCCGTCCTCTTCAGCTTCTGACGTCGTCTGGATTGCATCTAGGCCGTCTGAGTAGCGACGGCGTACTCTTTTACAACTAGACGTCGTCACTTGAAAATACGAGTTTTGGGTTCTGGATCGTCACAATAATTTTGGGACGGCGTCGCCATTAACACCTGACGCCGTCGCCTTCTAGTTTCAGCAACTGTGAGTGTCTCGATTTTGACTTTGGCCATTTTCTTCATATATTCGCGCCTTTTCGTCCAAATAAGTGCCATTCCAGCATTTTGCCTTCAAGAGACCTAAAAAGTGAAAAGGAACGATATTAAGCAATAACGGATACAAAAGTGATCAAATAAGGACTTAAACGACCCCTCAAAATGGTACCTTTTAAAACCTTATCACATGCCAACAAGCACTATGGATGAAACAAGCGTTAGTTGACTACGACATTCATCTAAGCGACATAGCCATCCTATGTGACAACAAAGGTGCCATCGATTTAAGCAAGAATCCGGTATTGCATTCTCGCACAAAGCATATAGAGATTCGTCATCACTTCTTAAGAGATAATGTTCAAAAGGGGAACATATCTATCGAGAAGGTAGCATCCGAAGACAACATAGCCGACGTCCTCACCAAACCGTTGAAGCGGGAACAATTCAACCTACTTCATCTTGGTCTTGGTCTCATGGAACAAACGTCGTAATTTATTTTTTGACTCTACAAGTTATGTAAACACTAGCCTTCTTCTTTCTGAGTCTAGGATCTCTATTTCACGCACAAATCACAAACAATACGGGAATTTTCAAAACTCAAGATAAGTTTTTCACTTATATTTTTTTTATTTTCTTTCAAAATAAGTACGAGTTACATATACATCCTTCTTTCAAAAGGATAAAATATTTGTATTTCAAAATGCTTTCTAAAATGATACTCCTTCCTGTATCAATTTCACAAAAGCAATTTCTCACATCTAGGACAAATTGCTTTTTCATTATTAATACAACGTAAAAACCCGTTTTCATTGCATCTCATGTCTTTTGAATGCTAAAGGGACACATAACTAATATGTGTTTTCGGGTACATTCATTTAAGCCACAATGAATTGGGATCATTGGTAACACTAAATTACGTACTCAAAGTACTAAATATGTGTTTTCGGGTTATCTCATATAATAGTATGCTTTTTCACTTCTAGTTTATTTTTCTTTTATTATTAGGAGTCGAGATAACCGCAACTCCAAATGGTTTGCATATAGACACACACTAGGCAAAAATATTTTCAAAAGGAAAATTTTTGTGCTGCCTGGATCACTTGACCCACGGATCCCAGCCTTCATGTTGGACGGATCCCTCAAGGGAAGGATCCGTGAGACAGAAGATATTTTTACCTTCTATTTTTCTCACTTTGGATGAAAAATCCACATTTGTTTTATTTTTTGGAGTATGCTCTTTAATGCTTGTTTTCTCATGATCACATGCCTTAAATTCATATCTAATCATTAGATTTTAATCCACATTTTGGATCAAGCATTCATTAAAATGCTTTGTTTTTCTATATATAGAACCCCCAAAATGCTTGCATAATCCATCTCATCTTCACAAACAAACTACACCATTTAATTCACAAACTCTTTATATGAATCACCTAGTACAAACAATAATCTTCATGAAACCCAAACCTTTGTACTTCCACCTTCCAAAATACCAAAATCAAACTCTAGGATATCCGCACGGATTAACATCCGATCTCGTTGCTTAGGAAAACCATCATCATATGGCTCATCACCATCAACTAACTCACCACAAGATGCTTCCATTATAGTACCTCCCTCATCACCAACGAGTACACCAACTTTATCACCAAATCACTCACCACCTAAAATCACTCTTTTGGAACTCCTTACGACTCCAACAAGATCTCAACAACCAAAGCAAAAAGAAATAGCCTTTTTGACACCTCCAACTTCTCCAAACGCAATATTCAATGATCTTGAAACATCACCACCATTAGCTCCCATCAAACTACAAGAACATCTAGGTTCTTTTCCACCACCACTTCCAATCATTCTGGACTGTGATCCACATTTTCCTATTTTTCCACCACAACTTTCGCAACTCACAAATCAAAACAACCCGGAAGATTTCCGTACTCATTACCCACATCACTTACATTGTGAACATTGCCAATCCACTAGGGAAATTGCAATAGAAGTTAGGGAAGAAATGCGATTCATACTCAACCTCATCCTTGATCGCATCAATACCATTACTCATCCAAACCTCCATCCATAACCTTATTCAAGCATGGAAGGAATCATTACTACTATTTTCTATTTTTAGTACTTTTTCTTTTGAAGTCATTTTCAAGAACAAGTCTTGTCCTTATTTTTACATGCTTGTAGGTAGCATAAATACCGCTACACTTTGTTGTTTTATTACAAGGCCTTGTTTACATAACTTGGCTCCCAATCTTGATTCTCGTCAATCACAAGATTATTTAAGCATGTTACTAACCTTTCTCTTTGTAGGATTTTCTTTTATTTTTCTTCACTTGACGTCCCAAACTAGGGGGAGCTACCGTCAAGGGGGAGTAAGCGGTACGTGGACTAATTTTTCCACACTTTTATTTCTTCGAAGGGTTAACTTTTTGTTTCGACAAAAAGGGGGAGAAGAAGTAAAACTTAGGGGTTTTCAAAACATACATCTATTCTTAAGTTTTACTCATCATAACATTATGTTTTGTCATCAACAAAAAGGGGGAGATTGTTAATACAAATAAACCGTAAAAATGTTTATTAATATTTTGCGATCTCTTTGTGTTTTGTTGATAACAAATATAATGTTATCTTAAGTACAATTATAAGGATACATGTTATTTTTGTAAAGCATTTACATATAGCCATTTAAATACAAAAATGTTGTAATTAATTATTTGTTGTAATAGTTTATTAGGATGGGTAAAAACCACAACCCATGGACCATAACCCATGGACCATAACCCATGGATCATAACCCATACCCAAGTTGGCTAGATACAATGTATACTTAGATACATTGAATATAAGAAAAAACCATGGACCAACCCATAACCCATGACCCACAACCAAAAAACCCATGGGCAAAGAGGAGCGTCCCACGGATCCCTAGGATTACACTAGACGGATCCCAAGTGGGAGGGATCCGTGGGATCCGAGGAACAGTGGAAGATTTTGCCTATAAATAGAGAGCCATTTCTTCATTCTAACTCACCCCTCTTCTTACAAAATCTCTCAAACACTCTCATCCTCTTCTAACATATAGATCACTTGATCTAGAGAGTTGTTCTTCTTTCTTTCTATTGTGATTCTCATATAGGTCCTTCTCTAAGGCGAGATCACGAGCATTCTACAAGTCATCCAAACAAGGGGTCCTTGATTGATTTGTCACTCCGCAAGATTTCTGTAGCAAAGATCTTGTATTTGATATTTCACATATTTCTTGTGTAATAGTCGTGTTGGTTTGGTCCACCGTGTTACGGACTCGGTATCTAGCTTTGTACCGGAAAAAGGTGTAAGCAACGTTGTGAAGGCTTCTCCGCCAAGTGAAGGATTTTGTTGACATAGTGCTTGAACTCTCGCGTAGGTGACTCGGGGAGTGGAGTAGGGCAAGGAAGGTGTCCTTGTAGCCGAACCACTATACATCGGTTGTGTCATTTCTATCCCTTTGCTTTACTTTATTTACGTGCTTTATCATTAGATCTATACTTTATCTACATCCATAAGATCTCACATATTAACGAATCTAAAGTTTTTGAAACTAACTTAAAATCGGCAAAACTATTCAACCGTATGTTTTTTTTATTTTCATTTTTTTAACACTTTATTTTATTTTATTTTTTTTTATTCATACACTTTTACTCTACCATCCTCTACGATAACATCAAAATAATAGGGATTTATAGGCGCATCCCTACACTTGAGTTTTTATTACTCTAACACTAATTTGACCAGAATTGAAAAGATCAAAACACTTGGAGTACATTATTACGTAAATAAAGGGAATTTGAATTTAACGTTCCTTCCCGTCACTTCATAAAAGTTAACTTTTCTCATGAGTCCCAATCGTCCCAAAACTGTGTACAAAGGATATGACTCGACTTTGCAACTTATGCAAGTAACTAGATAATTAAACTAAGAGTTAAGTATGATAACAATAATGCACTAAAAGTGAGTGCATACAAGGTAGGCTAAGGCGATTTGGGTGTACATTTGGGGGTAGATTGTAAACAATGCTCTTCATTGATATTATGGAAACCGAAACATCACAAGTACCGCGAAAAGGATAGGTTCTGAGGGGTTAACTAGGGGTATCGTGTACTAAAGATAAGTACAACTAAGGGTGTGGGGGAATTACTCAACCGATGTGGAAGAAGTAATTATAATACGGGTATCAAACAAGGGTTATCCTAATGCCTCTTATCATTTAGTTATTCCTAACTACACAAGTGTAGTCTCACTAGCGATCTCGGAATGCATCACAAAACAAGTTCTAGAATCTATTATAAACAAGTTCTAGAATGATTTAATTCCTATAAATCTAAGGGTGATCCTCACATTTTGGGTGGAATTTAAGTGGTAAAGGGTTTTGTGCTAGCCATATAACTTCCTATCCATGAGACGCTTTATTAAGACTAATGACCCACTCCTACATGTCATGGAAAATTTTAAATTTGGTGCCAAAATTACCCAAACCGATATTTCTCATGGTTTATTACACAAATGATATTGGACAAGGGAAATAGTCAAGGATAAGCATAGTTTCAAAGTTCCCGTTTTATTTTCCCTCCTTACACTTAAACTGCACATTGTCCCGAATATTCCCCGAAAGTATCAAAGTTATGATAATGGAAGGTAATTAAAAACGAAAGAAACTAATACTCCCCTGATTAGCTCGGTAGGATCCGTGTGAAGTAGTGGTTAAATTCTTCTCCAAGAAGATCGTATGCGTGAAAAGCTCCATCAAATCTTATGTATCTTCTTCTTGATAAATAAAACCTGCACACTTGAAGAAAACAAATGAAACCTTCACGTAAAATCGGCGGTAACACTATATATGACTCTAATAAACTAGGATATAATGCTTGTGGAATAGATGTTTACAGATTTTCTGGATAATTAAGACCTGAGAAATTTCAAAAATTTATAAGTAGCACAGAAAAAGAGAAAAAGTTAGAAGCTATTTCTACTCCTCCTGACGCCGTCAGGTTGCGATCCTGACGCCGTCAGGTTATCCTGACAAAAACCGGTCTGCGATTTTTTGGAAAAAATTCTGGAAAATTTATATCTTTAGAATCTGGAAAAATTTCCAGTAAAACATCCATTATGACTTGATACAAGCATTTGACTCAAACAAACTGTTAGGATTTAGAAAATCCATTAGTTAAAGAGCCGGTCACCTCAAGTATATGTATTCGTTAGAAAGCTCGTAGTCGTAGTCATATTATGTTAATAAGTAGTCTGTTAAGTAACACCGTGGAGGACGGATGGGTCTTTACCTACTGTATTCCTGATCCACAGCCCGTAGGAGGCGTGTCTTGTAAGAAACTGTAAATACCCTCTACCTCCCAAGGTAGAGGGTTGGAGCTTTCAATATCATTTTTCTTTGTCTCACTAAAGTTCCCTAAACTCTTCCACTTTCTCTCTCTAAAAACCCATAGTATACGCCCCATATTATACATATGTGATGTGTTTATGAAATCTAATATGTTACAAATGGTATCAAGAGCCATGGTTTGATCATTCATCTTTCATGTTCTTGCATTTCTAGTGGTTTTCATAGGGTTTTTGGGTTTGAATGAGTTAGAGTAGTTTGCATCATTTGGATCATCTCTAGTGTTAAAGTTTGGATTTTTATAGTACTTTTGTGTTTAGAATCATTATAAGTGTTTAGGGTTTGAATTGGAACTCTTGAATCATCGTGGTTGGGTTGTTTTTGGATTGAAAAGTGGTGTTTTTTTTGAAAGTTTTCTGGAAGCGATTTGTCTCACGGATAGCCTTTCTTGGAAGCGATTTGTCCTTTAAGCGATTTGTCCCTTAAGCGATTTGTCATCAAAGCGATTTGTCCCTTAAGCGATTTGTCATCAAAGCGATTTGTCAAGGACTGAGACTTGTCTATTCCTGCGATTTGTCTCTAAACCTAACATACAAAACCCTTGTTTTTAAACCCTAATTTTCCGCGGAATAGGGGGTATATATATAAAGAATTAGGGATTATCACAAACTCAACCATAACACCATATTTATCTTCACCACCTTATCATCTCCTAGTTCCTTTACTACATCCTACTTCTTACTCTCTTACGGTTTGGTCTTGAATTTAGTAAAATCCCGCGAAAGATTCAATTTCTCGGTTTAAATCACAGACTTGTAAAATCCCGTGTGCACGTCAACATCATGCCTAACGATTCAGATTCAGTTGTATCTAAGATACTCAGTTTATACGACGTGATCAATGAAAAGAAGATACCCAACAATGTACAACAGACTATCGTGTTTGAGTCGGATGATGCTAAAATCGATTCTTGGTGCTCAAATTCACAAGAGAGAGAGGTACACCAGCCACAACCTGTGCAAGTTAATGCAAAGGAACACTCCAGGGAAGCTTCGGATGTACCCAAGAAAGAGATGCACCAGCCACAACCTGTGCACGTTAATGTAGAGGAAAGCTGCATGGAAGTTTCTACTGTACCTAGCTGCGCATCTTCTACTCAAAATGAAGATTATGAGCTGCATGAGTACTCTGCATTTATCCCTGATGATTCCCTTACCACTGAGCTTAACATATATAAGGATCAGGTTGCCATCTATGAACAGCGTGCTAAGTTTGAATTGACCACCCGTGAGCAGGAGATGGATAACCAAATACGTACAGTTATTAGAAAAAGTAATTTTAAGGAAGAAATGTTAAAACAAGAGTTAAACTCCTTACAAGAAAAGCTCAATAAAACTGTTAAGCAAAAGCAAGAACTTCAAGAAAATGTAAAAGTGCTTAAACAGGAATTTAATGCTAAGGAATCAAAACTTTTGAATGATTTTTCTAACCTAAAAACGTTGAAAAACAAACTTGAAAACAAATTGTACGTACAAGGGAACACCATTCAGACTGCTCACATGATCACTAAGCATAGAGTTTTAGGCGATAAGCATAGTATTGCCCTTGTAGAGGAACCCAATCCTGAGTATGGTAAAATAGCGAAGGCTGCTCAAAAGGTGGTCTATGATGGTAATGAGATCCTTAAGCCTAGGCAAACACCATCTTGGATAGAGAGCACTGAAGAGGATAGAAAATTAGAAGATGCTTCTAAAGAGAAAATGGCAAAGAAATTAAATGATCCTTGGTGTACAAAGTATAATATAATGCTTAAATCCCATGATTACACTAAGGAAAATTGAATTGCCTTGAACAAGTTTAGACCTCAAACTCTATTAACCCCTGAACAAGTGTTTTAGAAGAAAGATATTGATAAGCAAATAGCTGGTGAACTTCTTGAAAAGAATCCTCCCCTTAGGAAATTGCCTCCAGCTACTGTGTATCCACCCAATACACCAATGCATTTAGTGCCTAGAACACTTCCCACTCAAAGCAAAACCTTAATCTGCCTATATGTAGTTTACCAACTATTCATTGATTTTGAGAAAACATGTAAGAAGAGAATCACTCCAACCGGAATTACTGAGGGGGAAAGGGGTTTTGAGCAAACAAAAGAATGTTATCTAACTGAGGTCATGCCTTTCTTTAAAAAATTAAAAGATCAATTTGAAAGTCTCCAACAAGGCATTGATACAGAGATTAAAGAAATGAAAAAGGTGTTTAATGAAATGGAAAGCGAGGTAAGGATAAATGAATGTGAGCTTAAAAGTAATGAGATTGAGAGGAAGAACCTTCACATCTTTAATGATAATTTGATTTCTAGATGTATTACTCAAGATGTGTTCTATACTGTTACGAATTATTCCATTTCTGCTTCTCAATTTCATGAATTGTCTATTGCTTTGAAAGTCTCCCAAGATCGTGTCATTGAGCTTGAAACAAAAATTTCAAAATTTCAGGACAAAATCGAAATGGATGATCATGATAACATGGTCAGGCATTTTTCTAAATTAGAAGTTGATTATCTTGATTTACAATTAAAATATTAACATCTTAAAGAAAGTGTTAAAACCTCAAATGGTAAGACATCTTCGGATGCTCCTGAGTTTGATGCAGTTTTTGAAATAAACAAACGTGATGAACAAATTCGAGCTCATTGTAACACGATCAAAAGGTTGAAAGCCTAAATTTCACAATTGAAGGGTGAAATGAATGAAGTGACTGGCTCCCGTTGCCTCCACCTTTAGATTCTCAGAATTTCCAACTTCAAAACATGATTAATAAAATGCAAAAGGAAAATGAATGTTTTCAAGTTGAAATTTCAAAAGTTAATGCTCAAAACAAAGAATTATGTGATTCACTAAAGGTTAACCATGATAATAATAGTGAAAAGGTAACTTCTTTGCTTAACAAAATTGAGAATCTGAAGCGTGTAGTGAAAGGGAAAATGCCAATCACCACTGGTGAGAATGTTGCACCAAAGGTGCCTGGTTATTCTAAATATGCTATAACTGTGAAATATATTCCTCCTCATCTTCGAAACAATGAATTTGCATATCATACATATCTTTCGTACCTCAAGGATAGTCTAGAGTGCCTCCGTGAGATTGTTGAAGATGATAAGATAGAGAAACCACTTGATAATGCTGTTGGGCATGCATGCTTATATGCCAAACGATCTCAGGAACTCTTAGAATGTGTGATTGCAACATGTCCTAAATCTGGTACTAGGAAAGATAGAGAAGTTATGCCTTGTTCTATGCCTAAAGTCAAGCATGTGACCTTTGATGTGCCTCTGAAAGCCTCAGAACCCAACACTTCTAGACCAGAAAATCAAATGGCAGTAAAACAAACTAAGGCTCCCATCATCACTCCTACAGATATAAAAATTGACACTAAAGTTAGCGGGTCAAAACCTAGAAGCAATGCAAAGAAGGATAAGATTACGCAAACTAAAAGTGTTCATGAAAAGCAAGTGAAAGAACACCATAGGGGCAATAAGTTTGACTTGAACAAAAGGTTTCGTGTTGGTTCTAGTATTAGCTATAAGCTTACTGAAATTAATTCGATGTCTTATGCTGTCTGCAAAACATGTAATAAATGTCTATTTTCTGGTAATCATGATAAATGTGGTGTGTTGTTTCTGAGGTCTAAGAATCAAAACCCAGTTAAGAAATTTTGGAGTGCGAAACAGATTAAGCAATCCTGGAAACCTACAGGGAAGGTTTTTACCAATATAGGATTTCAGTGGAAGCCCACTCGTCGAATATTCACGCATGGCAAACCTTGCTCCTTAACTAGATCCACTATGCCTAGAGTAGTTCCTGTTAAGGTTTGGAAGCCAACTGGTAGAATAATCCCATTAGGCACACAATGCCCTTTAACTAACTCTGATGATTCTACTAGTTTAGCTCCTAGTGATAATGCCATTGCAACTAGGATTTCTGTTGATTCAAAGATTGTTTGCACTAACCAAAAGGAACCCATTTTCACATGGGGATCCAATGGTTTCAAATTTCCACCTTTGTTTGTGTTGCAATACAGGTCGTACAAATTATCCGTTGGTACTTGGATTACGGCTCTAAACAGATGAGGGGAAATGACAATGACGTCTGTTCAAATTAGTTCAGGCCTCGTACTTCATCATTATGGCGTCTGCAGATAACACTTCAGGCCCCGTTCCTCATAGAAAAGAAAGGTGTACGCTTCAGTGCGATTTATCTTCAAAAGAAGAGAAATCTTCATCTTTATGACCATTCTCATCGACATTCTTCATCAACAAGCTTCATGTTTTTCCCACGCTCATTCAACCCTCAAGTGGATATACGTTCATTGGTGTATATTCTTATTCACTTGCTCAATCAAAAATGGCAAACTTCATTTGCAACTTTTGAGGGGGAAAAGAGTGAAGAAACTATAAGTCAGTTATCAAGGGATCTGCTTACCATTGATCGTATTCTTATTCACTTGCTTAAATAAAAAATGGCAACTTTGAATGCAATTTTTGAGGGGGAGAATAGTGCATGTACTACATGTTGATGGATGCTTGAATTATGGTCATACGACTCTCCTTCAACGCCTAATGCTTCACTTACTAAGGATAACTGGGATTCATTGTTTCAAGATATGTTTGATGAGTACTTCCAACTTCTAACGAATGTTGATCATCCAGTTCCTGAAGCTCCTGCTCCGGTTACTACTGACTCAACTGGTTCACCATCTAAGAAGTACAACTCAGACTACTCAAGAAGCCTAATCTCCAGTTATTCCTCAAGGCGTTGTTAATAACTATCATTGTAGTTTCACTCATGACTAATGATCCGCTATTTGGTATTCCTTTGCCAAATCTTCACGGATCATTGTTCTTCCCTAAATGTGCTCTGTAAATCAACCATATGAACGTTAATGAAAATGACTACGTCATCCGCTTGAAGACATCATTGGTGAATCTTCCAGATAAAGGAAGAAGGAATTGATGTTGAGGAATCATTGGCTCTAGTTTATTCAATGGATCGATGTACATCTGATGGTGGCATTTGACACAAAGTGATTACTTCGGAGTTAATTGTTTATCACTTATTTGAGGTTGAAGTTGACTTTCTCAAAGGCGTGTTCTTATTTTATCTTGAAGTCGGGGATGGTTAGGTGCATGACTTTCAGTGATAACTTACTCGTGATTGAATTTAAGTTGAAGACTTGGTTTATCTAGTTACTAGCAGTCGGTATGGATGGTTGAAGACCTGGTTAACTATCACTTTAAGGAGTTACATTATTTTACTCAGTGACACACGCAGATGACGTTGTGGATAATTGCAAGAGGTGTTAATGTCTCATACTTTGATTGAGTATTGAGTACTTAAGAGATTTGCTTGGAGCATAAATTCTCGACACCGTTCTTCCAACATTAGTGCAAGATTAAGATACAAATTCGAGGATCTCTACTTCAGTTTCAAGTTTGGTATATCGGTTTTGCTTCTTCAGTGGTCACTTCTAATTGTCTACATATGGGTTGATAAAAATAGTCAGAGAGAGTTTCTGTAGCAGTTGATTCTCACATGATTCATTTGAGCTAATTTGTTGTTCTTCTCTATTTCAAGAATATTGGGTATGTATAATGTGTTGCTGATTCTGAGGTATCAAAACCAACAAGGGGGAAGGAGACATACATCTAAAAGCACATCGAGTACACATGATGAACTTAACACTTCTACCTGATTGAAGTTATCCCAGGAAGACATAGGTCATAACCGTTGAGAAACTCATTGTTTAACTCGTAGCCTTTGGTGTATTATTCCTACTATTTGGGGGAAGGATATATTATTCCAACTATTTGGGGTAAGGATGTATTATTCCAACTATTTGGGGAAGTGGTCTCTGGAGACTTTTGGTATGTGTTACTTCAGCGTTCAGTTGGAAGAAATGTGAGAAGAATATTTGGAACGTAAGATGATATTGCTTATCGACATCTTCTATATGGTTTATGATAAAGTGCTTCCGGTTATTGCTTCATGTACACAATGTAATGATCATTTCGATGAGATCGCAACCATCAGGGGAGAGATATGTGTACATCAGGGACACACAACATGTTCACATGATCGAGCTTAATTAGAAATTCCAGAGTTGACATCTGCAGAAATAATCAGTGACTCAACATAATACTTGGATGTCATCACCTCTACTCTTGCTGGGTACTTGTGTACATTATGGGCTGAGTGGTAATATGGAAGATAACTGGAATGCACTTGGTCAAATGAAGATGTTGATGTATTGTTCCCCTGAATAGACAACTGGTCAATCTCGAAGAGTAATGTGTACATCAGGGACGCACAACAGGTTCATGTGATCGGTCTTAATCAATTATTCCGGATTTGATAACCACTGAGACGATCAATGTTTCAACTTGTTACTTCGGTGTCTCGTGTTCTTCGGGGTGCTGAGCTTCATTCAATGAGACCATTTTTCTTCATTTCTACTTCTTGGGGAAATGGTCTTTATTCATAGATTGTCGGTTTGGGGGGAAGCTACCAAAGATTCACATTTAGAAGGCTCATGTTCAGACGATCTTCTTAAAAAGCCTCGAATGCTTTGGTGGTGAAACTTTAAGAGATGTTGATTTCTTTCTTCTACAACGTGCTGAACGATATCCTTATCTCGGTACTCATTTCATCATCCTCTTAAACTAAATTATCTTCTTTGTACATATTTTATCAAAAAGCAACTTCTCTTAGAGATTGTTGATATTGAAGAAAGAGACCCTCTCCCTAGTCTCCGGCATAGGAACCAAATGTGCACTATTGAGTCTAGAGCCATGAGATCATCAATAAATCTCACTAGGACACAATCAATGAAGTCTCATTGTTTCACACGATGTGGAAAGTGAGAATATATATTTAGAGTCCTACGTATTATCCTTGTAGTATTGCCAGAACATTTGAGTGATATGTTCACATATTCAGGATGAAGATGGAAAACCTTCTAGAGCCAACATCAAACAAGCTCTTGGTAGGTGACATGTGAGATCTATAAAATAGATCAAGCTTGTGACAACTGGATTGAAACGATGGGGCGATTCATTATTGAATCAACCTTGGTCCAGGAAATGGATTGACGGATACCTTTGAAAAACCAGTCGTTGTGCTCAAAAATTCTTTTCTCTTGCACATCGACTGTGTATTAATATTTCAAAATAAAAGTTATTTATGATTGATGATTAATTTTCCTTAAAACCTTCGTTGTATTGCGAAACACTTTATAATTAAGCAATACACGATTGTTTTCAAATCATTTTCTTCAATCAGCAAACCTCAATTTGCCGGTCCACTCACTCCGTGTTGTCTTCTTTGAGACGTTCCGGTTTGAGAACAGCTAGAGCAGCTGCGAAACCCTGTCAAGGAGATTCTTAGGAATTCTACCTGATCACAGGCAGTACTTGTACTGATCAACGGGGAACCGTGGGCCGTGTACCTTAATTCAACGAAAGTGATCAAAGACACTTTCGTGCACTTTATTGCTAATTGTTGTATGCATGTACATCCAACGTTTGCAGCTGATAAGAATTGAGAAGTCAATCTGTACCCGCTTGCTCACACATCACATTCATATCTAAAGAATTCATGATAATTACATAACTTCATCAACGACTCTGATATTTTCACTCCATGCTTCTGCTACGCTACTGCAAATATCATGAATCAACAAAAGATTCCGCAAATCTGATGAGAAGATATCATGATCCAGAATGTGAGCATGTTGGTCCCAAAGTCACAAGTCACATGATGGCAATGCTACAAAGGAAGAGTCAGAGATTTACGGTAGCTGATGATCTCAAAGCTGGCTCAAAACTCATCATCACGTGGATCAGTTAAAGACCTCCACTTGGATTAATCTAACATCCAGAACATGAAGAATCAAAGACTACGAGCTACAGAGCAATGAGCTTAATCAAGTATCCAAGAACAACAAATATGTAATATATGTTTGTATTCAGTATAAATTGAGGTGACCTCCCTTAGGGGGAGATTGTTAGGATTTAGAAAATCCATTAGTTAAAGAGTCGGTCACCTCAAGTATATGTATTCGTTAGAAATTTCGTAGTCGTAGTCATATTATGTTAATAAGTAGTCTGTTAAGTAACACCGTGGAGGACGGACGGGTCTTTACCCACTGTATTCCTGATCCACAGCCCGTAGGAGGCGTGTCTTGTAAGAAACTATAAATACCCTCTACCTCCCAAGGTAGAGGGTTGGAGCTTTCAATATCATTTATCTTTGTCTCACTAAAGTTCCCTAAACTCTTCCACTTTCTCTCTCTAAAAACCCATAGTATACGCCCCATATTATACATATGTGATGTGTTTTTGAAATCCAATATGTTACACAAACACACATGTATATCTTTTTAATAATCGTAATTCTCATGTTCACGTTCTTTTTGAAAACGTGTGTAATCCTCCCTACACTTATCCCTTTTGTAAAATACCTTTATATGTAATTAAGACGAGGTTAAAGACAAAATAAAGCATTTTTACAAATTCAAACATGAGAATAAACAGTCAATAAAAGATATACGACACACAAACAAGCAAAAAATTAAGCATGGGTTGCCTCCCACAAAGCGTTTTTCTTTATTTATGAGTCTTGTAGCTAGACTCGAATACATGACTTCATTACCATCACCTTCTTCCTCATGACGGTCTCTATTGGTGTTTCCCATGTTATAGTAATGCCCTATTATGCATCTTTCTAAGAAGTCATCTTCTCTCCCAATCTGTTCTATATTCCGATCCTAGTTTCAAGCAATCCTTATAGAACCCGAAAATATTATTCATCACATAATCAACTCCCTTATCCTTATCTTCCTCATTCCTATAGTAGACCGATAGCTTAAGTTCTTTTTCATCATTGGATAATGATGAAATTTTCTCAATCTTAAAGGGCATTTGGTAAGCTACATCATCGGTCTCATCCTAGAATCTCACTATTCCTAACGTTGGATCATAAGTCATCCCGGTGTTTTCTATGAAAGGCTTTCCTAGAATAACGTAGGAAAAGCTAGGATCTATGGCCGTACTAATATCATTCACAACTATGAAATCCGTAGGAAACGTGAAACTACCTACATAGACGTGCAATCCCTTAATTCTACCAAGAAAATTTCAACCAACCCTAGGATTATCGGGGTCTTGCCTAGTTGGGATAGGCTTCTTCATTACCCAATTATAGTAGGTGCTAGTCATGATATTTATTGGGGACTTGCGATCAATGTAGGCCTTTGCCACAAAAAGGTGTCTTATGCAACATGGTATGTTAAGATTCCAAGGGTTCCCAAACTTGATCCTAGGGCTTTTCCTAACATACATGTGACGGAGGTCGCGTACTAAGTGTGGGTGGCGAGAGAGTTCTTCTTCCGTAGGAAACTTATTGAAATAGTCATTGCCTACTTCATCTACATCCTCGGTTGTTTCATTCCTAGGAGTTTCACTAACCTCAAGTACCGTCTCATGGTTCGCTTCGTCATTTGTCCTATTAGGTTTCACTAAGGTGATGGTATTGATGAATTGAAAGTGCTTAGCTAACTTACTTGGGTCCTTAATCTCTACATCGGAAGCTTCGGGAGTTGAGATAGCATTAAACTTCCTATCACTATTAGTCATGGCTTTCAAAAGGTTATCTATCTTCCTATCCATCTCGGCTTGTTGTTGGTTAAAGCGGTCCGAGAGCTTAGCTATTTGAGCTTCTTGAGATGTAACTAGGTGTTGCAATATCCCTTCTATGTTTTTTAGGCTAGGGCCGTGAGGTGGGGGCCATGAGAAATCATTAGATGTGAATTCTTTGGTTTGTCCCCAATAGAAGTCGGGTTTGCCCTTCCATGCTTCTCGGGCATCATTGAAAGTCCTAGGTCCGGGTGTTGTAGGGAATCTTCCTCCCGTTTCATTGGTACGCGAGGATGCGTAGTCAATGGAAGCTTGTTCGGGGAGTCTTGTGCAAGTGTGAGTGTCATGAGGACCACTACATAGCTCACACAAGGAAGAAACTTTGTTCACTTGGCGTGAAGACTTAGGATTTTCGTAGGAGCTCATTAGAAATTTGACTTGATCTTCAAGCTCGAGCATCCTACGGTCGGAAGGTTGTGAGTCAATGGGAGGCAAGGAGATTGCCTTTACGGTTTTGGGCAACTCACGGGGGTCATTCCAACTTTCGTTGTCATAGAGGGCAAGGTCCTCTATTATACCCCATGATTTTTCCGCGGTGAGATCACTAAGTTTACCACCGGCCGCTTGGTCAATCGATCGCTTAGTTGGGAAGTTGACATGATCATAAAAGATTTGGACTTGAAGCCAAAGATCAATGCCGTGATGAGGGACTCTATGGAGTAAGTCCTTGAATCGAGTCCATGCTTCGTAGAGAGATTCACCTTAACGTTGTTGGAACATCAAGATTTCATTCCGAAGCTTAGTAGTTCTCCCCGGTGGGAAAAATTAGGCAAGGAAACGAGAGGTGAGATCATCCCAACTTGAGATGGAGCCAGCGGGAAGTCGCTCAAGCCAATTACTAGCTTGGTCCTGTAGAGAGTATTGGAAGAGACGCAAGCGCGTGGTCTCTCGAGTAGTAGCATCAAGGTCAATGGAATCGACGATTTTAAGGAAATCCTTAAGATGTTGATTAGGATCTTCGGAATGAAGTCCATGGAATGCACATCGGTTTTGCACCAACCGGATGGTGTCGGATCGAAGGGCCATAGTTTGGGCTTGGTCGGGAAGCTCAATGGTGTTTCTATAGCCTAGGTGGCTTGGTCTTCAGAATTCACCAATAGTACGGCTTCTTGGCGGGTCATTTGGTGGTGGGTTGATGAGTGGTGGTTGATTATCACCTTCCATGATGAAAAGTGATGGGATTACTAACAAAGGTCACGAAGAAGGGGGATAGACTACGAGGAGGCTAAAAACAAGAAAAAAGCTTACTTGATAGGAATCAAGCAAGGGAACCTAAACGAGGTGGAAATCTAACTAACTATTCTATTCCCCGGCAACGGCGCCAAAAACTTGATACGCATACAACGCGCGTTCGGGGTCAAAGGAACTTCCTTTTCGTCGAGCAAGTTTTTCAACACCCTAGGCAGTGAACCTAATCGTTGTAGTGTAGTATTAGGTTAAGCCTCGGGAATTGATATCGTTCTCTAGGGGAATAGGAATGCTAGTGAGAAATTACTACGCTAAAGTTGCGGTTGAGGAAGATTATTTTTATTCTTTTTTATATTTTTTTAGAAAATTGAAAGGTACGAATCTCGGGGTACTGGATTTAGGGGGGTTGGTATTTCTACCGATTACTCTACTTATCTAATTAACTAAGCTAAGGTGAGTGTAGTCTATGTCTATTGTTGTGTGCTCTTATGATAATTTAAAGATGTGTTTACCTAGATGCTATTACTCCCTAGTTATCTCCTATTGATGGTTGAAATGTCACGTCCTTATTCTTAACGCGTTGTGTCTTCTAAGGTCGTAGGGTATGCGTTTTTCCCTAACTCTTTGAGACTACCTTAAGGTTATTACCTACGAAATCTCTAGGATTCATAAACTAACTCTAAGGTTGCCTTTGGATGTTTAGCCTCCAATAACTCTAGGTGATTATAAACTAATGTTCACAAAGATTACTCAAGCATTAAAAATACAACGAATGACCTATCGCAATACTAGGTCAATCACAATTAAGATAAGAGACAACTAATCAATATTCAATACCTAGGTTTCATAGATCTAAGCAAACACACAAGTAAATTAGCCGGACATGGAAAACATGCAAGCATACACACAAACAATTGAAGACATAATTGAATTAATGAAGTAAATCACTTATCTTGTTGTAAAATAGGGTATGGAACCCTAAGATACTGCCCAAGACAGCCAAAGTTCGGTTTAGTTTTTTACTCCACAAAACCACCTCTCTAAAAGTCTGAAAATTCGAATTCTATATATAGAGTTACAACATGCGACGACGTCACTTTTTATTTGTGACGCCGTCAGATCGCCGCCATTAGGTTTTCGTCTTGGCCACGTCAACTTTGTGACGGCGTCACCTTATGGTTGTGACGTCGTCGGCTTCATCTTCTGACGCCGTCTGGATCCAAATCTAGGTCGTCTGAGTTGTGACGCCCTACTCTTTAAAACTTGATGCCGTCAAGTGTAACATAGCAATTTGGCTACTGAGTCGTCACAAAGTGTGTTGCGACGGCGTCGCCATTTGGCTATGACACCGTCATCTTCTGTTCCAGCAGCTTGAGTGTCTTGATTCTTGACTTTGGCCATTTTATTCATATATTCGCGCCTTTTCGTCCGAATAAGTGTCATTCCAGCAATTTGCCTACAAGAGACCTAAAAAGTGAAAAGGAACGAAATTAAGCAGTAACGGATATAAAAGTGATCGATTAAGGGCTTAAATAACCCCTCAAAAGTGTACCTTATCATGCATTAGTCATTATGAACAAGTAAAAAACCATTGATAACTGGAAAGTAAATTATCATGCATTTTCCTGGATAAAAAAACCATTGATAACTGGAAAGTAAATTATCATGCATTTTCCTGGATAAAAAATTAAAGTTGTTCCGACATGATTTTTCGTACATTTATTGTAAAAAAATTGCAATAATTTAAAATACGTAGCTCACCGAAATTAAAATACGTAAAGTTATTGTTAGTTAGAAAAAACATATAAATTAAAAACATTTGCTCATCACAAAATTTAGTCACAGGGTACCCGCCGCCGCATTGCGCGGGTACCCTGCTATTCATATATGATATGTATATCATATGTGATTTATCACATGTGATATTACATATCATATGTGATTTAACACTAACATCACATGTGATCTTCAAATTAGTGTTAAATCATATATGATATTTCATGCAAATTCCAGTTTCGAAGAAAAACGAAAAAAAAAAAAACGAAAAAACGTGAAAAAACAATTTTTTTTTTAATTTTTTCGAAAGTATATCAAAGTGACCGTCTATAGAAAGATAATTAAATGTTCGTCGAGATGGTGTAATTATTTTTGCTTAATGGTTAACGGTTGAAGAGATATTTAAATTATAAAAAATAGATGAAATAATAAAATGCTTTTAATCTCTGTCATTGATTTCTTTTTAGATAGATGGTGGAGATGAGTCCTTTGGTATATAAGAAAAGTTTGATATGTAAATAACTCTCCTCATTATATATAAATAACATAGGAGGACTATGAGTTATGACTTAGAACTTTAAAATATTATATTTAGATTTAAGATCATTTGAGGACAAAAAATTCTTTACATACCAAGGGATCAATCTCCATCATTCATTTTTATTTGATCTAACGGATGAGATTAATTTCAACAATTAAAAAAACCTATTTTCATCATTTGTTTTCAAATATTAATATCTTTCAAACCGTTAATCGTTAAGCGAAAAAAATATATCATTGCGACGAGCATTTAATTATCTTTCTATAGATAGGCACTTTGATATACTTTCGACAAACTTTTTTTTCTTCGTATTTTTCAAGGCTTTTTTTTTTTTTTTTTTTTTTTTTTTTAAGTTTTTTCATTTTTTTTACTTTACTGAAATTTCCATTAAAAATCATATATGATAAAACACTAATTTGAATATCACCTGTGATATTAGTGTTAAATCATATATGATATGTAATATCACATGTGATATTAGTGTAAAATCACATATGATATACATATCATATCACATATGATATTACATATCATATATGATTTAACACTAATATCACATGTGATATTCAATTTAGTGTTTTATCATATATGATTTTTTTTCATACAAATTTCAGTAACGTAAGGAAAAAAAAAGACGAAAAAACGTGAAAAAAACGATTTTATTTTATTTTTTCGAAAGTATATCAAAGTGCCCGTCTATAAAAAGATAATTAAATGCTCGTCGCGACGGTGTAATATTTTCGCTTAACGATTAACGGTTTAAGAGATATTTAAATTATAAAAAATAAGTGAAATAATAAAATGTTTTTAATCTCAGCCATTTTTTTTTAAATGGATGGTGCAGATGAGTCTCTTAATATGTGAGAAAAGTTTAATATGTAAAATAACTCTCTTCATTATATTTAATTTTAAAGCTTAAACAATAAAGTATTTAAACTTTATGTTAATGTCATACATAAATTTTTTAAAGTATATATTATATATAAAAATTCAAGTCCGATTAATCTCTGGTTAAGATTATCTGATTATTATTATGATTATGATTATAATTATCTGATTAATTCCTAGGCGGTTCCCGATCGCTCATTTATATTTGATGAGATATTTGTTTCAAGCCTGATTTATGGGCTGGAGGTCCGTTATGGTTTTAAGTTATCATGTATAATTATAAATGCTTCGTCAATATAATATAACACATACGGGGTTTTCACTATTCAACATGGTATCGGAGGAGGTTTGATTATCAAAACTAGGTGGCTACGTTGAGCCATCTCCCCTATGTCACCCCGTCAAGCCCTAGTTGCCACCATTTATCCTTTCCCAATTTATTCATTTTTCTTTTCAACATGTATTGTTTTGGCCATAACTTCTTAACCGCTTGGAGTTAACTGATGCGGTTAGCGTTGTTTTTTTTTTCATTTTTCAATTTTGTACAAAACCCAACTTGAATCACTTTCGTCGATTGTCGGACGCGCTGTCGAAAGCTACCTCCTGTAAAAAAAAATCTTATGCTTTGTTTTTATTTATTTATTTTTGCTTTTGTTGCTGCTACATGATGAAGATTAATCTCCGTTTGCTATCATATGTCATCAACAAAATTAAGCATTTGCTTTTGCTTTGCTACCGCTTTATTTTGCTTTTGCTGTTGCAGATGAAGATTTGTCTATGCTTGCTGTCGAACTTCTTCATCAACAAAACTTGCTTTAATGTTTATTTTGCTTTTTTACCCAATCCGAGCTTTTGCGATTTCACCGCTGAAATTGTGGAAAAGTATTAGATGAGATATCTGGCCCAAGCCTGGTTTGTAGGCTTGAGGCCCATTAGGGTTTTAGGTTATCATGTATTAAATTATAAATACTTCATCAAAAAATATAATACCTACGTAGTTTTCAATATTCAACAATTGAGTGCCTAACAATTTCTGCAATCTTACTTGACATTCAGCATATATAAAAAGCTAGGGTTGTGTAATGCGTATTGGGTTGTGCAACTTGAACTTGCCAGCCTAAAGAAGGTAAAGATTATGAATTTGGACGATACAAAGTTTAAGTACTTTTTAAAAGGTGAATTATAATATATATCTAAAGAAGTACATAGTCTAAAACAAATACATAGAGACCTATGCATTTGTTTTAGACCTCAACAATTACAAAACATATAAAAAAAACTACACTAGACAGTAGCATTCTAAACAAACTAATACATCAAACTATATACTTCATATTTTCTCTTGATTCTATTCAACTTTACATTCCACTGCAATTCTACCATCTTCACAACTTTTGAATCCTTAACATGTAGACTCAGTAGCCTCATTCTTATTGTCTCCTTTATCTCTTTACATAACATTTTCTCATACTTTTTACCATTTTCAAAGATTCTTGCGTTCCTTTCTTGCCATATGTAGTACCCAACAACACCACACACCATTCTCCTTAATATGTTTAGTATGTTATACCTTTAGTACTCTGCAAGAATTCCATTATTAAAATAATAATAATAATAATAATAATAATAATAATAATAATAAGAATAATAATAATAACAAATAAAATTAAATAAATAAAAGTTTAAAAACTTTTAAACTTAAGAAGATAATAAATTAACATGGTTCCATTTTTTTTAAAGAGACCTGTGGTACTGTGACCACTAAAGAGAAATGAGGTTATTTTTAATTAAAATGACTTTGTAAAATGAAAATACAAATTCATATGTCACTTTCAATGTCAGGAACATACACTCTTACTTTTTATTTTTTACTTATTTTATTTCTCTCTCTAACCCACCAAATTATTACCCACCACAATCACCACTTCCACCACCACATCCGGTCAAACCATCACCGCCGCCGCCACTTATGCTC
The DNA here is from genome assembly GCA_019973895.1 of Chrysanthemum seticuspe. NCBI lineage: Eukaryota > Viridiplantae > Streptophyta > Magnoliopsida > Asterales > Asteraceae > Chrysanthemum > Chrysanthemum seticuspe. The sequence goes on from BPTQ01000006.1 coordinate 188,091,811, forward strand.
ATACTAACGCATACGTCGTTCACCTCCACTCAAACCACCATCTCTGCCACCTCGTAACAACCATCATAGTGGCCACTCCGGTCAGATCAAGATCTAAACCCAATCATGACTTACTATCGAACAATCAAACATCACGACCGGCTTCGCCACTCAAGCCCGGCCAAATCCACCAAGTGAACCACCAGTCCATCCGGCTTCGCCACTCGAGTCCGGCCAAAACCCACTAAGTGAACCACCACCAGCGCCTCACGCGTCCCCACGGGCTGATGAACACCTCCGGAACATACTATTTTTTTAGAGGTTTTCCCACTGTAATGAAACTGACCCAAGTTCTAGTGTCACTAACTCACTGGATTTGTAATTGATAACCTTGAGAGAGGGTAGGTACGTTTAGAGTTGGAAAAAATAACTGATGAAAAAGCATAAAATGAGAAAGAGAGAGAAGGGTATTGATTTTTTAGGAAAATCAGGGGTTATCTCAATTATTAAAGTGGCTTGGCACAATCGAGAACCTTTCACCATCCACCTTTGGGAGAATAATCTTTTGTTTTATTTGTCTTTTAGAATAAAAGGGATGTTCAGAAGGTCATGGCAGAATCTCCTTGGTCAGTTATGGGTTACTATCACTACTACATAAAATCTTTTCAAGACCTGTTCACAGACTCCTCGAGACCGGTTTTTTATATGGTCTCTAAGAGGGGGGAGGGGGCGGCTCTCCATGTGAAAATCAAATAGATACCTGTTTAGAAACGGGTCTGGATAAGACAAATGCAGACCGGTTTCCAACTTAAAAACCAGTCTCTTTATTATTTTTAGAAACAAAAAAATTAGGCTGTTTGAGATAGCTTATCGTAAATGCTAATAAAGTAATTGTTATGGGATCGCTTACAGAAACTTGAGCTTATAATGTGAGTGTTTGCGGTTGCTTATTGAAGTGGTTAATAAGGGATGCTTAAAATTGCTTATTGCCAAGCCCAAACATCTTTTATAAGCACTTTAATAAGCAATTCCAAACATTCCCTTTATAAGCACATGTTTCTGTTAGTGATCCCATAATAATCACTTTATTAGCAGTTACACTAAGCTACCCCAAACAGCTCCGTAATCATTTTTAATGAGCAATGCAATCTATAAACATTCGAGTATTATGACATGTAAAAGTATGTTAGTAGAAGCATAGGCTAAGTTTATACATTCTCATTTAAATGATCCTTCATATCAAAGAAGCAGAAAAACTTGAAGCTAAATAATAACAAAATAATATCGAATAGGAGAGTAATATTCAGACACTTGAGTAGCACTAGCAACCCAACTCCTAATATAATCTGACTTGTATCATGTGGAGATAACTGAGATAATATTGTCAACCGAAGCTTCAACCGAAGTATAGGATAACTTTATACATGGTCGTTTTTTGCCTTCGAGTTCAATTTTGTCAATCGAAGCTTCAACCTCCATCTTCCATTATAATATGACTTGTATCCTATAGCGATAGCTATATTTGTTTTTAAGTGTTAGTCAATATCAAGAGCTACTAAAAAAACTCACAAGAACAACAAGACAAGAGAAACAAATCACTAACACAGTAACACACAACACAAAGCTACTTAATCTTAAATCTCTTTGACTATTAGAAGAACCAAACAGATTAAAGACTCAAGGTTTAGTTAAATCAATAACTACAAAGTACAAACACAACTAGATTGTTTCTTAGTCTCCATTAGATTATGATTACTTAAATCTGAATAATGTGTTAACCTTACATTTATTCTTTTTGTGTCATACTTGCTTCAGAATTATAAGCAGACAAGAGAATAAAAAATTCCTAAAAGTTCAAACCATCTGCCATCTTAAGCAACCTTTGTATGTGAAGAAGAAAACATAAAAATAAAATTAAGCATTTCATCAAACACCTTATGTGCAAGCTTGAACCACATGAATCTGCTACCTAGCCAACTGGAATTTGCTCACATAACCTCTATTTTTTATGATACAAGCACTAATAAAGTAAGTTAGCTTTAACCTATATAACCCATAAGTCAAAAAATCTATTAACTGATCTAAAGCATGAAGTAGAAAACAAAAAGATAAGTTGTAAAAAAAATACATAATAATTTCAAAAAATGACCGATTAGATCAAGTTTTACGAACCTTTGATATAAATACGCAATAAACAAGAGTGATGGACAGTAGCACAAGTGGCGGTGGCAGAGGTGTTTGGTATGTGTGAAAACACATACCTTTTCTTGATCAAAACAGGCCCAAAATTAACGGAAATCAGTCAATAATGCTTAACATTTGTATATTTCTTGAGTTTGTGCATGTGCAGGTCCAAATATATCAAAACAGACAAAAAAAGACAAATTAGACGAAAACCGAGCACGAGAAAGAAGAGAGTACAAAAGCTACAGCCGGGGAATCAATTGAGTGAATTTGAAGATTTGAATGCTCCAAGGATGATTTTTGGAAGCTTGAATCATATTTGAAGAATCAGTCCCTTAACTTTGGCAAAATGATAAAATCTACCCTGGAATTATCAAAATTGTCATTTATGGTCCCTCATCTTTCCAACAATTACAAAACACATTCCTATATCCCTTTATACCCAATCACCCAAAAATACCCTTTCATTTTTCCCAAATTACATTTTATACCCTTTAAAGTTTAAATGATACATTTTTAATCCTTAAATAAAAACCAATGGTCCAAATCCTTTTTAAACTCTCCTTTCTGACCCTGTCAAATAAACCTTAACTCCATCTGAGCTCCCAGCCTTTTTAACCTCTTGACCCCTCACCCTTATCCTACGACCCCTCACCTTTTAACCCCCAGTCAAACCATAAGTCAAACACAATAAAAAAATTACCCTTTCCCAGAAACGCGCCCAAAAGCAGTTGTTACTGTTCACCTTCTTCACAAATCCTTACCCGTACAATAATTACCACAATTAAGGGTATGTTTGTACTTTTCCCTGACACAAGTAATGCCACCTTGGCAATCCATGTGCCAAGGTGTGCTTTGATTGGTGGATGTCATGTCATTAGATTGATCTAAGGGGCGAAAATGAAGATGTAATGATGGGATTGCCAAATTAGCACAATCAAAGGCTGAGGTTCGCTCAAACAAGCATAAATTGAGCTTCCTGAAGCTTCCCATTCTCCTCAGCTCACATATATATACCCCTTTATTTTTCACAGCTTAGTGTGTAGTTTTTGTAGGTGTTTAGTGTGTGTAATCTCTATTTCTTAAGTGTTTTTAAAAGCTTTTAATTAGTTATGTATTTCTGATTTCAGTTTATGTACTCAAAAATAATTAATAAGAATTTTACTTTTCATTGTGCAATTCCATTATAATCTCATTTTCTGTCTTAAATCATTTATTGTTGTTATTAAGCTTTCATTAGTTTAAATTTAGCTTATCAATCATAAATAGTAGCTTATTCCTGTTTTCAAATCAAAAATACAATAAAATAAGAAAAATCATTGAAAAATAAAAAAATATTGTCAAATTCTTCTTACAAGCTTCAATAAGCTTTATATTCTGTTAATTTAGGCTTAGATAAGCTCTATATAGCTTATTATAAGCATGTATTAAGTTTCATATCAGTTTATATACTATCTCATCAAAATCAGTCAAAATAATCAAAAATACCTTTGCTAATTGTGGAAAGCATGGAAGTGGTCGTAAGGGATTGGCCAAATGGACTTATACTAGCTTAATCTCTGATTAAGCTAGAGCTTGTAGCTGCCATTAAGTTGGAACCTCTGTTTAGCTGAGGTGAAAGTACGTGTAATTTCCATTTTCTAGCTTAAAAACTGCATAACTAGCTTAGAGTAGTATAGATCTGTTACTAGTAGCTTATTCATGTTATTTTTGCTTATTTGAATCTTGTTTAAGCTTATTTGATTAAGTCCTAGTGATAATTTAGCTTAATTCATAATTTGCATACTCAACTGCTTGAATATGTCAATAATAGTTACTAGTAGTTAGGGTGTTTTTGATTAGTCATATTTGCATCTAATAGTGTTAAATTAGTTACTAGAATCTGTTCTGAGGTTTGAATAAGCTTGGATTGCTGATTTGTCTTGAAAAAGTTGCAAAACAGTCTTTACAAGAGTGTTTGGATCAGTAGGATTTTGAGGAATTAAGCTTGAAATAGTAGGTAACTATAGCCCATATAGTTTACTTAGGATTAGTATTACTTAGTTTTGATAGAAAATTGCATTGTCATTTACATTAAAGTCAAAATTAGTTTAATCCTCTATTATCTGCATAACAGTTAGTCTAGAAGTTAGCACAAGCTATTATTTAGGTATAAACTTAGTAGATTTAGCTTAATTAGGTTTTAAAGTAGCTTATTACATCAATTAGATTTAGTTTAGTACAATCAAATCTCATTTTAGTCAAATTTCAAGTGTTTCTAAAAAAAGTCAAAAATACAAAAACAGTTTCAAATAGCTTCACTTTTGGATTTTTAACTTCTTCATTTCTAGTTCAAATTAGCTGATATTTTGGAAATCTAGTATTTGATTGGTGGTTTGTAACCTAGTATTTTTAGATTATTTTTCTGACTTTTCTAAATCAGTTTTTAAAGGGCTTAAACTTGGTACTTTGTCAAAATTGTGTCCTGTGTCAACATAACTGACTGCACACAGCTCATTTCAAGAGCTTCTCAAAAGCTCTCAAAAGCTTTTCAAAACTCATCAATTGATTTTATAAGCTCTCAGCTGAGCTGTTTTGAGGCTCCAAGTTGAATTTTGCCAAAAGATGCTTTCTACAAGCTTCTAGGAAGGCTTGAAATTGTGGTATTAGACTGTTTTGATCCTAGAAGCACATAAGTGCTTATTCAGCTTAAAAAGCTTTTCATCTGCTTTAATCTTACTTAATTTAGCTTAATTAGCTTAGTTTAAGACCTTTTAGTGCATCTCTTAGCTTATAACTAGTTTTAGTAGCTTATCCTAGTATTTATTTGGTCATCAGATAGCATTATTTTAGATTTATCTCAAAATCAGTTCTCATTAGCTTAATTCACTCTTTCTTTATCTTATTTCAAAAGTATAAAAGGTTTTCAAAAATTAAATAAGCTTGTATAAGCTTATTATAAGGATTTGCAAAAAGAAAAGTTCAAAAAAGGTGAAAAAAGGGGAAAGTGGAAATCCTAGGTGAACCAAGGCTCGAACCCAGGACCCCAACACTCTCAACCCTTTTCACACCAACACACAACCATCTGCGCCCTTAAGACTTTCTCGTCCAAGGGTGCAGCCTTATTTCTTTTAAATGCATTTTGTCTAAATAAGCTTAAAACTGCTTTTTACTATTCAGCAGCTTATTGGAAGCTGATGATTTTTCCCATATTAGTTTTATTATAAAGTATTTTTAGAAAATGTTTGAGATATTTCCAGTTAGTTTTTATATTATTAATCATTTAATCTTTACATTTTAGTTCTAAATTCATAAAAAATAATTAAAAAGTCAAAAAAATATTCCTGTTTTTCCTAAACTTTTCTTTTGTCGTATTCTTCGTAGGAAATTTAGTTTTAAGTATCTAGGGTTTTTTTCCTTTATTTTCACTTCTAGGCTCGGGATTTTCCCGAGCGTGAGTGTTTTTAGGCTTTAAGTGCATTTTAGACCCGGTAGTTTAGTTTTAGCATTTTACTTGCATAATTAGTTTATTTTAGCTATTGTTTGCATAATTTAGCTTAATTCCCCATATTTTGCCCAAATTCACTATTCAAATCCCGTAAAACGCGACGTGAGTTTAAAACTCCATTCATCCTTCGCTAGGAACGATCCGGGGACTCAAACCTCACAAGTTTGAGTTTCTCTACAATATAATTGGTTTCCCTAAATCAATTTTTGGCGCCGCTGCCGGGAAGGCTTTTAGTGAGTAAAATTTCGTCTCAATTCGCGTGTTTTTGAAGATCCTTCCCCGCGTGAAGTTATTGTTTTGTTTTTGTGAATATTTCTTTTCCAAAAACCCAAAAAAATCTAAATACACCAAAACATTCTTCCTAGAGTGTTTAAAACACCAAAAAATTAAAAAACCAACAAAACAAATCGAAACGTCAATTGTTACGTCGGTTCACCTTGAAAGTACAACCTATACACGGGGTTCTAGGAGGTCTTGACATTAAATTGCAGACCGAGGAAAGATCCACTCTTCTTTCCCGCCACGATGCGCGTACTTTTGAGAGCTACCGAGCACCGGTTGACGGGACGGTTACCAAAAATATTGTTTTTCAAAAGTTTTCTTAAATATAAAAACCAAAGAGATTTTCCTTTTTCAAATTTATTTTTCCTTTTACTTTTTGATTTTGATTTTTAGTGCATGTGCACTCGTTCTCAGTCACGACGTAATCGTAATCGAAGAATAGACGTACCCGAGTTACGTACTATCGTTGAAGAACCTGTCATGGCGGACACTCGAACAATGTCCGAGTTACTTCAAGCTCCCGTAGACGGCTACGGTGATGCTATCGTTGTTCCACTAATTGCTTCCGAAAATTTCGAACTTAAAACTAATTTGATTCAATTGGTTTCGTCTAAACCTTTTTGTGGTTTTGAGAGGGAGGAGCCCCACGCACATATCCGTTTGTTTAATCAAGTGGCTTCCACTATAAACTTTCGGGGCATCCCTCATGAGTCGATTAAGTTGATGTTATTCCCGTTTTCCCTTGAGGGGGCAGCCCGGACTTGGCTTGAAAAAGAGCCCCCTCATTCAATTACAACATGGGAAGACCTCTCTAAGAAATTTGTTAACCAATTCTTCCCTCCGTCAAGAATTACAATGTTAAGAATAAAAAATTTCCAACAAAAATTCGACGAAAGTTTTGGTGAAGCATGGGATAGATTCAAAGAACTTTTATGAAAATGCCCAAACCACGGTTTTTCCGATCTTCATCAGGTTGATACGTTCTACAATGCTTTAACCCCGACCGATCAAGATTCGCTTAATGCGGCCGCCGGTGGCAATATCTTGAGTCATAGCCCGCAGATATTAGAATGATTATCGAGAACAAGTCCAAAGTTTTGTCATCTAGAAACAACCAGTTTGTTAGGTCACCATAATGTAACACAAGCATCAATATGTAAGAAATATGGAAAGAAGTGATCGGTTGAACTCTAAACAAACACACACGTATGGATATTAATAAAAGTTATGCGTAGGTGATATTGCAAAGTGAACAACCAACCTTCAAATGAAGGTTTACAAAGGTATTTATAGGGGAAGGGACTAGGGCAACACTACAAGTCCCCTTCCTTCCTTATTGGACATGGGCCAAGGCTTATGGGCTTTCTACATAAGCCTTGCCATTAATACAAATATAAAAGCCTAATTAAGAAACCTATTACATATTGATTACTAACACTTGAAAAATAGTTTAGGAGTGATTCTGATAACGCCTAAAATGAACATGTTTTTAGTAGCGTTATTGTTGGTTTTGTGCATGATAATCGGCTATATTTACTCATAACTATTTCAAAAGTGCAAAAGATGCGTATTGTGTATGTATATGTAGCTAGGTATCACAAATGATGAAGAAATGAAGTTTTTATGCACATTTGGAAGATTCCCAAGGAAGGAAGTTGTTAGGAATTAGAAATTTTATAAGTAAAGAGTCGGTCACCCCAAATGTTATCTAGCATAAGTTAGCTCGTAGACATATCGTTATTTACGTTATTTAGTAGTTAATTAGTTAGTCAGTAGCGTAGAATTGTTTAGAGTAACACCGTAGAGGAAGGACGGGTTTTTACCCACTGTATACCTGATCCACAGGCTGTCAGGAGGTCGTGTAGTTTGTAACTATAAATACCCCTTCAATCCTTAGAAGGGGTAGTGCTTTTCTCATAATCTAACCTTACATTTGTGAAGCAAGTCTCTACCAAGAAAACACCCTCTCATCTCTTTCTCTCTCAAATGGCTAACATGTATTTTCATCATCCAAGGCCACCCGAATCATCAACACAATAAATATAAGATCCTAACAATTGGTACCAGAGCCAAGGTTATTGTGTTGTGTTGATTTGTTGTGGTTTTTTTTCTTGTTAAATCTGTTTTGGTACTTTTATTGGCCGGAAAATTTTTGTTTTTCGTGTATTGTGGTTAACAGTTTTTTAACAAGTTTCTGTATTCTCCTTTTTGGTCAACAAATAAAGGTCATATGGTCTATACATGACGTGGTCAATATGATGAGTCATTCAATGGTCCAACAACAGTCAATATAAGCAGTTTTTTGTCACTTTTTCTGGGTTTATTATGAAGGTGGTCGGAATTTGGTCGAAAACTCATCGGATAAAGTCAAATATCAAGTTAGCGATTTGTCTTGTTTCTCTTAGAAGCGACTTGTCTTTACAAGTCGTAGAGAGTTGTGATTACAGATAATGTAGCGACTTGTTTTTACAAGTCGTAGTGATTTGCCCAACATGTAGCGACTTGTGAAGTAAAGAAAAACTAGAAGCGAGTTACTCATGTAGCGAGTTGTCACTTTTGTCTCAAGCAAGTTGACTCTTTAGTCAACTCATGTTAATAGCGACTTGTGTGTGAATGCAAGAGAGGTAGCGACTTGACATAATTTGATGTAGCGACTTATTGACCATGAATCAACAACCATACCAAATACCAAACAACAAGACACGACCACATATACCTCATACCAAAAAAAAACTCAACCTCAGTATCCATTTCATCATCAGTCAAAGAAAAATAAAACTGAAAACGAAAAACAAAACGGAAACATCTTAGATTATTGGTGACCTCGGTTTATCTTTCTTTTTCGTGTGGTAAAAATGTACACAAAGACACTTGAAGGTCTTACGAAATAAAGATATCATCACTGATCTAAACATGTGAAAAGATCTGGACTAAAATACTAGATCTCAGTTAATATTTTCGTGGTTCTCAAAGAAAACATAATCTCGAATTCTTTGTTTTCATGGTTAAATGATTTCTCAAAGATCTTTTACAGATCCAAACAACCACATAGTTCTAAAACCTTTTGCTACTATCCGAATATAAAGAAAAGTATATAACAACTATGTTATACCTTTTCTTTGATTCATTGCATATGTACTTTAAAGAAATAAAAAATTCGAAAATCACATCATACAAAACCTACCTTAGACCCTCTAAAGATCTTGAAGCCGGTCATTAACTTAACCATCCCTGTGGCATATGTCTTTGGTACGTTTAAAGGTCCTCGAGCCATCCCTGTGGCGAGGCCTTGTGTAAGTTGTTGCTGCGTATTGTGACAATGAAAAGGTGAGTGGATTGTATAGAGTTGTGAATGGAAATAAGATGAAGGATTATAGATGCACATCGTTTTTTTCCAGATCTGTTTTGTGAAGAAATATAATGGTAGGCGAAGTGTTTGAGGTGAGAGAAGTTTAGGGTTAATATTATGACTGAAATTTTGGGTATCTTGTTTTTTATAACCGGTTAACATATCTTGTTTGGATCAATTTGTGCTAAACCAATCGGGCCTCTCATTTGGTTTTGGGTGGAAGTAAAAACGGACTGTGGATGGGCCTAACAATGAATTTAAACCGTTTGGATCATCTGGAGGATTGTCATGTGAACGGGCCTAACACAGAAATATGACCATGTGAATGATTTGATACAATTGATTTAATGAACTAGACCTACGAATTAAAGGGATCATGTTAGCCTTAATAGTTTTTATTAGAAGTGATGGTCATTCACATTTAGGAACTTTATATCGTGTGTTAGATATCGTGATAGAATAGTCAACGGGCTCGTGGATTGGACTAAGCTAAATGGGTACTAGTTATGTTAAGCTTGCCTTTTATCCAATCCAACCCATGTCCAAGCCCACGAAGCCCATAGAAAGCCTTTTAGGGCATCATGTTACTTGTACTATATAAACCCCTCAAAGTCTCATTTGAGGGGTGTGCTTGAGTGTGTGTGTGTGTGTTTTCTTTGGAATATACAACTTATTGTTTTCATCTTTATCTTCACATACACGATCCATATAACATCAAGTCACCATCTTTATCATCTTTATTTCTTTCATCTTCACGCATAGTTTGTGTTTGTGTTAACGTGATATACGTGTTGGGTTTGTGATAAGGTTGATATATCTAAGGTCCTACAATTGGTATCAATCGCCTAACAATGGTTTAGGAGTGTTTGTGTTTGTTTTGAAGTTTTGATACTATACGTGTAAGCTCTCGTTATACATCTTTGACACGCATAAAACTTTAATTTTTGCACTTAAAAATTCAAGATTCTTGTGGTTTAAGGTTTATTTGGTGCTAAAGTTTCAGTTTCTTGAAAAAAGTTTGAAGCTTTACGTGTTCTTCTTCAGTTTTAAACTCGTACGAATTGGATAGGTCATTTCTACACATAAGCTATCTAAGCACTTTGGGTGAAAAAGGTCAACATTTTTGTGTTATTCGAGTGTTTTTAAGGCTGTTTGTGCAAGAGAAATTGTTTGAATCACTGGAAATTTTTTACGCGTAGGTCAAAACCCTAGTTCTACGCGTAAGAAAAGTCAACACCCTATTTCTACGCATAAGTTTCTACACATAAGAGTTTTGTGCAGTTTCTTCGAGCTATAACGGTGACTCAGTGCTTCCCTCACTTGGATAAGTTTGTGGAACACTTCGACTTTTGGATATCTTTTACACTGTGATAGTGTAAAGGATTTTTGGGCAAAACCCTAATCTTACGCATAAGCTTAGACTTACGCGTAGAACACTTTACGCTTAAGTATTTTTCTTACGCCTAAGCCTTGTCTTACGCATAAGCTAAATCTTACGCATAAGTTTTTCTACGCCTAACTTTAAACTTACGCATAAGCATTTCCTATGCCTAAGGAATCCTACACCTAAGCCATCCTACTCGTAACTTCTTCGGTCTACGCCTAAGCTTTTCAAAAAAAAAAAAAAAAAAAAAAAAAAAAAAAAAAAAAAAAAAAAAAATTCAAATTTTTGAGGAGACTAAACGTTCAATTTTTACGCGAAATTCAAATTTTGGTTTAACTTGAAAAATTTTGGTCAAAAATTCAAATTTTTGGACCCAAATTCAAATTTTTTCGGTCAAATTTGGCGTCAAAATTGTCATAACTCAAATTTTTCATACGACCTTAGAATTGATTTTTATAGTGAATTTCAAATTTTGAGAGAAAAATGTTTTAGGCCTAAGAACCAAGTTCACGAGTACGACTTTCAGAAAAACTTCAAACGGTAATATCTTATTAAACACAACTCCTTTATCGTTGAATCGATCATACATCAACTTTATCAGATCATACCTTCATCAATGGCAACTCAACAAGATATTCATGCAGCCGGTGCCGAAAACCGTCCTCCTATGTTGGAAAAAGGTGGTTATCTTCAATGGACAAGTCGAATGCTTCGTTACATCAAGACAAAACCTAATGGAAAATTGATGATCAAATCCATTCAGGATGGACCCTTCAAGCCTCGACAAGTCCAAGTCCCTGGAAATGCTGATGCAACACCTCCCATCCCACTATCCTCTCGTCTTCAAAACGAATCAGAATACACTGAAGAGGATCAGAAACAAGTCGATGCAGATGACATGGCAATTCATATTGTCCAACTGGGTTTACTAAGAGACATCTTTGCTGCTGTAGACAGTTGTGAAACTGCTTTCGATATGTGGGAACGTGTTAGACGGCTTTGTCATGGAACAGAAATTGGTCAACAAGACATGGAGAACAAGCTGCTAACTGAATGGGAAAAGTTCACTTCAACTCCAGGAGAATCCATTGAATCCTACTGTGGAAGGTTTTGTACTTTGATGAATGAGCTTATCAGAAACAAGTTAGCACCCAGAACTATCGTTCAAAACATCAAGTTCCTGAACAATCTTCCAGAAGAATGGGGACGATATGTCACTATTGTTAACCAAACAAAAGACTTACATCAGGTGAACTTTGATCAACTAAACGATTTTCTGAAACAAAACCAAGCTGAAGTGAATGAAGTCAGGAAAGAAAGATTGGAAAAGAATCATGATCCATTGGTTCTTATTGCAAAGACTCAACCTTCAGTGAATACACAACAACAAGCTTCATCATCTTCCAACAACAACAACTTGCAGCAATACATTCCACAACCACAAGCTGTTATCCCTCAACAACAATTCTATCCACCAGAACAACAAGTACTTCAACAACAACAGTATCCACAATACCAGGAACAAGGAATCACTGATCCTGAAACTGAACAAGAAGCAGCTTTGCTACAGGTATTCTCTTTATTGGGAAAAGCATTCAGCAGTCGCTATTCCACACCTACTAACAACAACCAAAGGATTTCATCAAACACTCGCAACAGGAAAATTGCACAGCCGGGTGTGAATATGGGTAATCAAGGACAAATGGTTGGAGTTATTGGAAATCAGCAGGGATATGCTACTGGATTTCATATGGGTAATCAGGCGGCTCCGTATCAGGGTAATCAGTTGGGTCAGAATGTTGGAAATCAGATGGGTCAGAATGTTGGGAATAGAGCAGTGGGTAATCAGAATGGGAATGTTGCAGCTCCAGTCGTTGGGAATTATGGAAATGTGAATCAGGGTAATCAGGTTAAGTGTTATAACTGTCAAGGAGTGGGTCACATGGCACGAAACTGTCCCACTAAGCCACACAAGAAGAATGCTGAGTTTCTTCGGAAAGCTATGCTGTTAGCACAGAAGCAAGAAGCAGGGATGCAGTTGAGTGCTGAGGAAAATGATTTTTTCGCTATTGTGGATGATTTGGAAGACCTCGAGGAAATCAATGCAAACTGCATCTTCATGGAAAATCTTCAGGAAACTAAGTACGACACTGACTCTGACACACCTCCTGTCTATGACGCCAACGCAGTATCTGAGGTACCAATCGTTGATCCATGCTATAACAATGTCATATTTGATGTGTTTACTCATGATGAACAACATTCTGTGACGCCAACACCTACTTATGATACATACCTGGACAATCCGAGTTGTAGCAATACTAACTCTGAAACTCCAGATGTGGATCCTAATGGAGGCTGTGTGTCACAAAATACTGAGACTGATGAGGAAACACGTGCTTACTTTGAATCATTAATCAATAACTGTGGCATTGAAATTGAGAAAGTTAGAACGGTCAATCGCGAAGTTAAGGCAGCGAATGCTAAATTGACCGCTGAGCTTGAGAGCTACAAAGAGAACGCCAGAGCTTTTGAATTTCATACAAACAAACTATCAGAATTAGAAATTGGTTATCAAGATTCTGTTTTAAGAGAAAAACAATTGCAACTCAAGTATGACACACTTGACGTGAATTTGAACTTGAAAATAAAATCTTTAAACAAGGAAATTTCTGAACTAAATGACCAACTTTCTAAACAAAAAACACTGTTTTCTGATCTTGAAAAAGAGAAGAAACAGTTGATTGCTGATTTTTCAAAACGAGAAGATTCTCTTCTTGATGAAATTCTGGATAAAAATGAAACTATCAAAAAATTGGATAATTTGCTTCTTACAACGGGTCATTTCGCTAAAACAAACAAGATGCTTTCTAATCAAGTAAATCCGATTTTTCATACTATGCATAAAATGGCTCTTGGTAACACACCTCCTTGTTTCCTCAAGAAAGCTCAGAAACCTCAGAATGTGTTAAACAATGGAAATGTTTTACATGAACCCATTATTGTTCGTGATTCTCTTGAAACGTTGGAACTATCTGAGGAGAGTAGATCAAAAATGAAACAAAAACATCCGGAAATCAAACCAATTGATTATAACAAATGGAACAAAATTAATGGTATTTCGTTTGTTTCTCATAAAGAACAATCAACGTTTTCCACCACACCAAGTGTTTCAAACAAAGTGTCAACACCTGTTTCAAAATCAGTTTCAAAACCAGTTGTTGTATCCAAATCTCTTTCGAACATTGAACAAATGTCTTCAAACAATCCTTTTAACACAAGTGATGCGCGAAGTATTTTAGAAAATGTGAAAACTAGAATTGCAGATCTTCAAGAGACTGTTAAAACTAAAACCAATATTACAACAAACATCTGGTTTAATAGTTTTGATAATGAACAGAAAAAGTTTTTTGAAACTCAAATTGCCCCTCAGCTGAATAACATCAACTCAAGGGTAATTCATTTTGAACAAGCATTTTTTAAAGAAACAGCTGACTTTGTCAAGGACCATAAATCCCTGGTAAAGCAAGCTAATGAAAGTGTTGAACACATCAAAATTTTGGAAACTCTAAATGATTCACTCTTCGAAGATGTTCTGACTACTGATATTATGTCCATCATTTTGCAAACATATTCTGTTGAAGATCATGAAAGACTCCAGTTTGAGACCTCCGAAATTGTTTCAAAATATGAAAAAGCTCTTGAAAAACTTGAAAAAGAAAATGTCTCATATTTTAAACAACTTGATCGAAAAACTGAGGAATGCAAGTATGACAAATTGTCGTATGAGCGTGCCTACAATGACATGAAAGCGAAAAATGATCTTTTGAGGGCTCAGCTGGAAAGTCAAAAAGGAAAGGTAGTGGAAACTGTGATTACAAAACCATTGACTGAGGAGAAAGCAAATGTTCCCAAACCGGCTTCCAAACCAAAAATGTCTGTTTCTATGCCTCCTCCAAAAGTCAATGAGAAAAATGCTTCATCAAAACCAGTCACTCCACCTGCCCTACCTAAACAAAATGTTGATAAAGGAAAAGCGGTTATCGAGAAACCAAAAGTTTTAGCACCTGGCCTTTTTAAGATGAGTACCACTAATGCGTCTGCATCCACATCCAAAACATATGGAACAAATGCCATAAGTTTAGAAAAGCACTCTAAAGAGACTAGGAAAGCTGAAACCACCTCCCTTGATAAAAATGTGAATCCTAATGCGTGTGCCTTACCTTCTACAGGACTAGAAAGCACCTCTAGGAGCAGCAGACTAAAGCCTAAGAGCAATACAAGGAACAATAGAGTCTCGACTGCCTCTAGGAGTAGTAGCTTGAATAAAGAGAAGAAAATAGAAGAACACCCTAGGAATTTACCGCTTTTGAATAAGAAAGACATTTCATCTGAATGTACTGAACCTATGAAACTTGCTAAGTCTAATGCATGTGTTGAATCTCTTTGTTTAACTTGCAAGAAATCTTTAATTAATGTTCAAGATGATTGTGTTTCTAAGAATGTGAATGATAAGCCTGTTAAGAAGAACGTTCCAAAAAGATCTTACGCTAAACAAGTAGGAAGACTAGTTGCAAAACTTAGGCTTTTCACTACTGACAAGAACCATAGTGTTTACTTTAGGGATGATATTTGGAAACCCACAGGTAGAACTTTCACACTCCAGAATGGTAAAATGAGTGATAAACCAGAACTCCTTGTAGCAAACCTCTTTGAGTGTGATAAGGATTTTACCTCTAACCCAAAGGAACCTAAATCACAACGGTTTCCAAAATATTCTTTTTCTGTTACTGGCAGGTTATCGAAATTTGTCTTTGGATCGTCGACTCGGGTTGCTCCAAGCACATGACCGGGAATCTGAAGCTGCTGATCAATTTCGTCTAGAAATTCATGGGAACCGTAAGTTTCGGAAATGATCATGTAGCAGCTATCATGGGTTATGGAGATCTACCTTTTGGAAATTATTTGATCACTCGGGTTTACTATGTCGAAGGTTTGGGACACAATTTGTTTTCAGTCGGGCAGTTCTGTGATGCAGATTTAGAGGTTGCTTTTAGGAAAAATGCTTGCTTCGTTAGAAACTTGGATGACACTGATCTCTTAACTGGGAATCGTGATACAAACTTGTATGCTATCGACATAAATCAAATGGCCTCTTCATCACCAATATGTCTTATGACACGAGCATCTGGAACACAATCTTGGTTGTGGCACAGACGGTTATCCCATCTCAATTTCGACACCATCAACAAAATTGCCAAAGACAACATCGTCAACGGACTTCCAAAGTTCAAATACACCAAGGATCACTTATGTCCATCATGCGAACAAGAAAAAAGCAAAAAAGCATCATATAAACCCAAATCCGTACCTAGTTCGGAAGCAAAGTTACATATGTTGCACATGGACTTATGTGGCCCAATGAGAGTTGAAAGCATTAATGGGAAAAAGTATATTCTTGTCATCGTCGATGATTATTCAAGATATACATGGGTTAGGTTTCTGAGATCAAAAGACGAAGCACCAGGCATCATCATCACCTTTCTGAAACGAATTCAAGTACTTCTTCAAACTCCAGTAAGGGTTGTAAGAACAGACAACGGCACTGAATTCACAAATCAGGAGTTAAGATCTTATTTTGAAGATGTTGGAATTACACATCAGACATCAGTTGTTAGAACTCCACAGCAGAATGGGGTAGTTGAAAGAAGAAATAGAACTCTTGTGGAAGCTGCTCGCACAATGCTAATCTATTCTAGTGCACTGTTATTTATATGGGCTGATGCTGTTGCCACTGCTTGTTTCACTCAGAACCGATCCTTAATCCATCCAAGATTCAATAAAACCCCATATGAGCTTGTGAACAACATAAAACCAGATATCTCTTACTTTCACGTGTTTGGCGCTCTGTGCTATCCGACGAACGACAGAGAAGATCTAGGTAAATTGAAAGCTAAAGGTGATATTGGAATCTTCATTGGATATTCAGATAACTCGAGGGCATTCAGGGTGTATAACAGACGAACTAGGAGGATCATGGAGACGATCAATGTGAAATTTGATGAACTTTCACATATGGCTTCTGAGAGACTCGCTCTAGAACCCGCACTAAACCAGCAGACTTCTGGACACATCAGTTCAGGACTCGTACCTCAAAGAGCTCAATCAACTTCGTTTGACAATCCTAATGAACAAGAATGGGAGAATTTCTTTGAGTTAATGTTCGATGAATACTATGGTTGAACTTCGACAAATGCATCAAACCATCATTCCGCTGCACCCGCTCAAAATCATCCACCACCACCAACAGAAGATGCATCTACAACGGTCGAAACTAATGCACCAACTCCATCTACATCATCTACATCTACTCAAGTTCTTGCACCCGTTCTACCAGCAGTTGATGAGCAAAACCAAAACCAAAAAAATGCAACGTTAGATGAAGACTTATTTGAAAACCCGTTTGCTACGGAATCAGCTGAATCTTCCTCAAGCTTACGAGAACCATCTAACTCGCATACGTATAACCAACGGTATCCTTCTACTCTGAAGTGGACAAAAGACCACCCAATTGAACAAGTTATTGGTGAACCTTCAAGGCCAATTCAGACGAGACGCCAACTTCCCACCGATTGCGACTTATGCATTTACCTTTGCTCAATTAGCAATATAGAGCCAAAGAACATTCGCGAGGCAATGGCAGAACCCGCTTGGATAGAAGCGATGCAGGTAGAACTTCTCCAATACCGTCTACATGACTCTTGGGATATGGTTCCAAGACCAATTGACGTTCGTGTCATTGATCTCAAGTGGTTATGGAAGAACAAAAGGGATGAAGAGATGACTGTAATTCGCAACAAAGCTCGTCTTGTGGCCAAAGGATACAGACAAGATGAAGGGATAAACTTTGAAGAGTCATTCGCGCCGGTAGCTAGACTTGAGGCAGTCAGGATTTTCCTAGCCTATGCAGCTCACAAAAACATCACGGTTTATCAGATGGACATTAAGACCGCATTCTTGAATGGAACTCTGAAAGAAGAAGTGTACGTGAGTCAGCCAGAAGGCTTCATCGACTTGGAACATCCAGACTACGTCTACAAACTCAAAAAGGCAATCTATGGTTTGAAACAAGCTCCGAGAGCGTGGTATGACGAACTGTCCTCTTTCCTTATCCAAAACAAATTCACCAAAGGAACAGTTGATCCTACCTTGTTTACACAAAAATGCAAAAAAGACATTTTGATTGTTCAGATTTACGTGGACGACATCATCTTTGGGTCCACTAATCCGAATCTTTCAAAACATTTTGAAAATCTCATGAAAAGTAAATTTGAAATATCCATGATGGGGGAACTAAAATTCTTTCTTGGTTTACAAATACATCAGTCCCCTCGTGGAATTTTTATAAATCAAGCTAAATACACAACTGGGATTTTGAGAAATCATGGTATGGATAATTGTGACTCGGTCGGAACACCAATGGTAACTTCACCAAAAATTAGAGCCGATTTGTTTGGGAAACATATTGATCCGAAGAAATATCGGAGCATGATTGGTTCTCTCATGTATCTTACTGCTAGTCGACCCGATATTCATTTTGCTGTTTGCTTATTAGCACGGTTTCAGGCAAAGCCTACCGAACTGCACCTCAAAGAGGTTAAACGGATCTTTCGATACCTGAAGACATCCATTCACATGGGACTTTGGTATCCGAAGGAATCCGGATTTGATCTAATTGCCTTTTCAGATGCGGACCACGCAGGTGATCAAGTTACAGCAAAACGTACATCTGGAGGAGCACAATTTTTGGGTGAAAAGTTAGTCAGCTGGTCTTCAAAGAAACAAGATTGCACTGCACTTTCAACCGCTGAAGCTGAGTATGTGTCTCTATCTGCGTGTTGTGCTCAAGTTCTATGGATGAGAACACAACTCACATATTATGGCTTTACTTTCGATAAAATACCTATGTATTGTGACTCGAAAAGTGCCATAGCCATATCATGCAATCCTGTTCATCACTCAAAGACCAAGCATATCAGAGTACGCTATCACTTCATAAAAGAACATGTGGAAGAAGGTACTGTTGAATTATTTTTCGTGAAGACAGATTACCAACTCGCCGATATATTTACTAAAGCCCTTCCAAAAGAAAGGTTTGACGATTTAGTTCGACGAATTGGGATGCAAAGCCTAACTCCTGAGGAGTTAGAACGTCTTCTCGAATCTTCTTGAAAATGATTTTCCAAATAGCTTCGCTGTAAACATTTTTGAAAAACAAAATACAAAATTTGAAAAACCAACAAAATCAAAATATAAAAATATAAAACTTTCAAAAATACAAAAATAATAGAAAATATAAAATCCAAAAATATTCTTCTCCCGACATGTCTCTTGTATAATCGATATTCTGTACGTTTCTAGAAATGTCATTCAACAATGATACGGGCATGTACAGATGCTTGAGCGAGAGTTCTTTAATATGTTTTCTAAAACATGTCGTTTCTCAAAATTTCTTTATAAAATGGCTTTCGTATACATCAGTACGAAACGCGGACCGAAATGATGACTTTTGATTATTTTTTCAAATCAAAACTCGTGCTTTTTAATGAAAATCACTAGTGTACGCTTCAGTGCACTACATTTAAAAATGGTGAGAAATCATCATCATCTTGAGCACCTTTTCAAGATTGTTCAAAAAGATTTTTCAAAATCTTTCAAAATATTTTGTGCTCAAGATAACTCCCTCTAAAACCCTTTAATTGTTTATGCTTTATTAAAGGGGGAGTATAAAACAAAAATGTTCCAAATTCATGCTTAAATCAAATCCGTTTGTCTCCCCAAAAGATTCTAAAATGTTGTTTAATCCGTTGATATCAAAAATATCACGAATATGCTATTTTTGAGGGGGAGGAGACGTGATTAAAATGTGATCAAAAAGTTTAATGATCGTTGTTTGAATCTCAAAATGAGCTCGACTCAGTTGAAACCAATGAATTGACGAGGAATCATGTACCATCTCGAGAAACTTTCTATGGACTTGACCAGGACGGGTAATAATTTCAAGCTAGTTCTCTAGTGATGTAAACGTGTCTCGAATCGGTCTTGTTCATTTAAAGTCGATCAATTCAAAAAGTGCGAACTTTACCCTCTATGTGCAGATTTATGTCAAAACTTATAAGCCCATGTGAGGGGGAGTGTTTCCAAAAATATAAAACTCTCGGAGTGTTTCAAACATGTTTTCAATCATAAACACTTTGAGAGATTTTCAAGAAAAATAGTTTTATGGCAACAATAGGACAGTCATGGAGTTATAAGGTGACTAAGGATAGAAAATCCGTCCTATGATCCGCCAGAGCCGGAGGGATCTACCTAAGGACATCACAAATAGTTAGTATTAGAAGTCCTTAGGTATGATTGAAAAAAGGAGTAATGTGAGAAAGGAGAAAGAAGGGGTTGAAGAATTAAAAAGAAAAGTAAAAGAAAGAGTGAAAAGAAATAGCCCTCCATAATCAACCTTAGGGCAGAAACCGGGTTCAATACATGTGCTACTGGTTGTCACTAGATGACACTGGTATTGAAGACAAAGACGTCATGGACCCAGTGACGCATTGCACTAAACCTTCTAGCCACTCAATTCCTCTTAAAAGGATTTGTTTCATTCTCACAGGGAACCCTACATAATCTATCGGCTTTCTCTTAGAGATTGATGATATTGAAGAAGGAGACCCTCACCCTAGTCTCCGCTCAGGAAAACCATAATGCACTATTGAGTCTAGAGCTACGAGATTCATCAAAAAGATCTCATAGGAACACTTGACATGACATCGCTTGATGTTCATCAATAAGGGCACAAGTGACATATTTTTGAGTCCTACGCAGGTCTTAGCAATCTGCCAGAACATTTATGAGAAGATTCACATTTTTGATCTTCAGTGATTGAATGGAAATTCCTGCCAGGGTCAACATCAAGCAGCCCTGAGAGCAGGTCACTTCGGTAACTCCCCGTGGATTACGCTTAGTGTGTCTCAAACGGTCTACAGTCGTGGGGTGATGCTTCGGTATACCTCAGCGACTCATCTTAACTGTAGATGTACTTTGGTATATCGCGTTATCTCACTTGTGGGACTCCAGTTCAGGAACGGCCTTTGTAAGAATTAGAGATGTTTTTTCACACTATGTTGTTAACACCCTCGAAATTCAAACTTGTAAGTGCCGGAATCCGCTTATTACTAACCTGTTTTTATGTTTTCTTCTTATGGAAGCTCCGTAGCGGATTGATTGTGCAGATTCTCCACATGCTCATACCAACAACACAAGAAAGTTCTCATCAAAATCAAAGGCAACAAAAGTTTAAGATGATTCTTCGTCAATGTCAAAGAATCTACAAAGTTTAAAGACTCGAGAACTACATCATTGGTAACCAAAAGACAAATAGAAGTGTGAGCATGGTGGAGAAAGACGTGGAGACACCTAACCAACGAAGTTGACAACGGCAGACAACCACATTAATTGATCACAAAGCATGAAGGAACAAAGAATCAAGACTATTCTATATCTACACGCAAAGTTCAAGCTCAAGGAAAGTAAAGATCTTATCAAGTGAAGCATCTTTTGAATGACAACCCCTTAGGGGGAGATTGTTAGCCTTAATAGTTTTTATTAGAAGTGATGGTCATTCACATTTAGGAACTTTATATCGTGTGTCAGATAACGTGATAGAATAGTCAACGGGCTCGTGGATTAGACTAAGCTAAATGGGTACTAGTTATGTTAAGCTTGCCTTTTATCCAATCCAACCCATGTCCAAGCCCACGAAGCCCATAGAAAGCCTTTTAGGGCATCATGTTACTTGTACTATATAAACCCCTCAAAGTCTCATTTGAGGGGTGTGCTTGAGTGTGTGTGTGTATGTTTTCTTTGGAATATACAACTTATTGTTTTCATCTTTATCTTCACATACACGATCCATATAACATCAAGTCACCATCTTTCTCATCTCTATTTCTTTCATCTTCACGCATAGTTTGTGTTTGTGTTAACATGATATACGTGTTGGGTTTGTGATAAGGTTGATATATCTAAGGTCCTACAGATCAGGATGTTGCTTCGGAGGTATTTTGTTAAATTTGGGCAAATAGTCCTATGATTAAAGTTGGGGTCAAGTGATGTTATATCACGAAATGATTTTAGTTAAGGGGATCTTGGCGTCAACAGCAAGGTATGGTCTAATATAAAAAGTGTTAGCTATTTGTTTTTAAATCATGTGGTATACTTGAGTTGGATCGGGTATATTGATCTGCTTACATGGGCCTTGAATGAATCATGAATGGACTAGTATATGATGTTGTGTGTGAGATATGGATTGGGCTGCAAAGGGTAAAGTAATTGTGTTATCCGAATGTTACTGTCACAAGTAATAATTTTGATACATAACTCTTGACACTTTTTGATAATAAGTTTTTTGTTTGGTCACAATCGTTTAACGGATGATACATTTTTTTACGGCTACTGTTGGTATGGGCTTCTCACAATTGGATAATATGCGTCTGATGAGATTTAACAAAACTGAGATTGATGATATGAGGGTTATGAGATTTGGATTTTATATGATTTGTTGAAGAGTCTGGTTGATGAGAATTGCTGATGATGGAGAAGGAACCGTTGATGAACCGCTGCATGTTCCCCTAAAACAGATATTCACCGAAACCAACGTTGTCATAAAACATTCAAGCTAACATTGTTTACGGTTTTGTCTTGATTTTGTAAAATCCCGCGAACGAATCTATTTCTCGGTTTAAATCATAGATTTGTAAAATCCCGTGACAATGGAATCATCCCGGTATAAGTAAAGTGCATTTCCAGCTCTATCTCTCGGTTTATTCTTGGTTTTGTAAAATCCCGCGAAAGAAACTATTTCTCGGTTTAAACTATAGAATTGTAAAATCCCGTGATGATGGAACCATCCTGGAGAAAGGAAAGCGTATTTCGGGATCTTATCTGATGCTGGTGCTACGGTTTCTGATTCAAAGAAGGGATAAAAGGGTGTACTTCAAGAATTAGGTGTTTGTTTGGATTGTCCTCATGGCAGTTTGGTTATTACATGGTTTTACGGGGTTATGTGCTTTTAACCATGGTCGGGATGAAACCATTATCAAAGTTCACTTTTAAGGTCAAAGGAGGCTAGATTTGAGCTTTTAACAAGATGTGACAACGGGGTTAATTCACTATTATTTATTTGAGGTTGAAGTGAAATATCACGGGCAAGTGTACTTAGTATCTAAAGGTATCGGGGATGGTTGGATGAAGATTCTTCAAGATCCTTGTTCAAGCTTATTATCAAAAATGAAGACTTGAAAATCTAGTTATTGTTGGGTAACTTTTTCCTTTTCTTTTACCACTTGGGGGAATTGGGCTCGTACCACCACAAAATAACTATCACTTTAAGGAGTTACGTTGTAGTGCTCAGTGTCACATTCAATTGTGGATTTTCAAGAGGTGATGTACGTCTTATACATGATGGTTGGTTGGTTGAAGAGTATGGAGTACTTAGAGATGCTAATGGAAATCGGCACCGCTCTTTGTTACATATGTGCAAGTTTAAGTCACGAGTTCGGGTTAGTTTACTTCAGGGTCAAATTCTTCCTATTGGGTTTTCTCCATCAGTTGTCATGACAAAGAGCCTACTGAATGATAATGGGGTTGATTACATGTTTTGCCAAGAGAGCTGAAAAGAGAGAGATTATGACGTATGAACACAACAGTTCATGCCTCGTTCTCTAAAGAAAAGAAAAGTGTACGTGTCAGTGCGCTTTATCTTCTGAAGAAGAGAAATCTTCTAATGATGTTTGAACACAACAGTTCAAGCCTCGTTCTCTAAAGAAAAGAAAAGTGTACGTTTCAGTGCGCTTTATCTTTTGAAGAAGAGAAATCTTCTTAATATGACCATTCTCATCAACATGCTTCATGCTTTTTCCATGCGCTTCAGTCATCAAGTGAACCGGACTACTGATAATTACTCTTATTCCACTTGCTCAATATAATGAAGATGGCGACATCATGTGTTAATTTTGTGAGGGAGAAGTGTGAATAGAATACATTTGGATAATAATCACTTGTTTAATCAAGAATGGCATCTCCGTATGCAATTCTTGAGGGGGAGAAGAAGTATGATAATTCTACATGTTGAGTTATATCTGAGAATAAATGGTCAAACGGCTCCAAACTCATGTAAGAACCGAGCTTCTTCTTATCGGGTCATCTTCACATGGAGTTTTATTCTAAGAGCCGTTGGTTAACATCTTCACATGGGCTGATTTGATTAATGACAAAATGCTTCTAGTTGTTGGGTTGATTTCTTTGATGAACATCTTTCTGTTCTTGTTTGATTGGGAGGGATCTTAGTAAAGGAGATTTGCTATTTGTAAGTTAACGGGAATGCATTTGGTGAGTTGAAGATGTTGACTTTCTATTCCCCAACTGGACAATCTTGAAGAAGGTCGAGTCTACAGTCGGTTCTACATTTTATGCTGCATGTTAGAAGACTAAAGACGAGTTGCATTTGATTATCTAAAGACTTCTTCTTAATCTGGGCATTTATCAAACATATTGTCGGTTTAGGGGAGAGCACTAATTGGGGGAGAGTGAAATGTCAGATTTAATCCCCAATTAGACTTGCTCATAATCTTTAGCAAGTTGATTCTCACAATGATTAAAAGTGGTCTTCTCAACTAAAAATTTCAAGTATTTGGGCTGATAAGATGTTGCTGATTCTGAAGTGTCAAAACCAGCAAGGGGGAAGGTGACAAGAATCTAAACGCGAGTAAACTTGATGAACTTAATACTTCTAAGTGATTGAAGATATCCCGGGAAGACGAAGGTCATTACCGCAGAGAAACTCAATGTTTATCTCATGGCGTTTAGTGTTCTTATTCCAACTATGTGGGGGAAGAGATGGAAGAATTAGTTTCTGGTGATAAAAGAGGTACACAAGTGTGTGATGATTTCGATGCTATCGCAATCATCAGGGGAGAGAGATTGTGTACATTGGGGACCCTCAGTTGTTTCACTTGAGTGCTTAATCAGTGACTCAGAGATATAATCACTTATTCCGGAGTTGAAATCCGCAGAGATAGTCCTCCGCAGAGATAATCAGTGATTCGGCCTGCTTCTTCAATGTTATCGGTTGTTCTCTCTTTCGGCATTCGGGTACTTCGGGTTCTTGAGCTTCATACACTTTCTTCAGGGGGAGAGAAAAGTATACATCGGGGTTATTCTTTGTGCCTGGGACTTAATCTGCTACTTCGATGGTATAAGTTTCTTTGTCTTCGGGTATATGTGTATTCGGGTTCGTGAGCTCTAGTCCAAGAGATTGACTGCATCAATTCAACTACTTGGGGGAAGTGGTTTCTTGACACCTTTTGGAATGGATCGCTTCAGAGTTCAGTTGAAAGGAAATTTGAGAAGATTATTTAAATGTGGGATGATACGTTGCTGCTGTTCTATTGGATGATATAACCTCGAATGAAGAATCACGGTGATTATTCTTAAAAGGAGCAGCAAGATCAATGATAATGGTGTGCTTCTTTGTGCACCTGGCTAATGGAAGCTTGAAAGAAAGCTTTGAATCTGCTCAGCTAAAGGATTTTTGGTTTGGGGGGAAGCTGCCAAAGTCTCTCTTTCTCAAAGGCTCGGGTTCTCTCTTCTATTCTGGAGCCTCGGAAGCTTTGGTGGTGGAAGTTTAAGAGATGACGAATTCTATCTTCTACGACGTGCTGTTCGATATCCTTATCTCGGTACTCGTATCATCATCTTCTTAAATTATATCATCTACTCTATCTTTGTAAATATTTAAAAAAAAAAAGAAAAATACAAAAATATAAAACCAGCAAAACAAAATAGAAAAATATAAAATCATCAAAAACCCATAAAAATTAGAAAATTTGAAAAAATTCCAAAAATATTGTTTTTCAAAGACATGTCTTCTGGTATCGATAACATCTACAGTCTTAGAAATGTCATTCAACAATGGCACTGGACCATAGATGAAGTTCAAGCAGAAGGTGTAAATGTTTCTTTTCAAATCATGTCTCTAAAAATGGCTTACAGTTACTTCAGACTGTAACCCGGGCTTCAAAAAATGGCTTACAGTTACTTCAGACTGTAACCCGTGCTTAAACTATGGCTTGCAGTTACTTCAGACTGTAACCCGTGCTAAAACTATGGTTTGCTATTATTTCCGATAGCAACCCGTTTTTCAAAAGAAAGGAAAGTGTTGCGCTAAACCAATTTTTCAAATATTTCGTGCACTTATCCTAAAAACAAAAATGAGGAAAGTATGTCGAAGGACTCCTGTTCCTACACAAATGTTTTTCCATCTAAAATTCTTCAGAAAAATATTTGCTGTATTCAAAAATGGTGGAAAATGAGTTGCTTGAAAATCAATCAGTATCAGTGTTTCCATAAAAATTGAAAACTCAATCAATGACTTCAGCGCTTTTAAAACTTTTTCAGAAAATGAGTCATTGATTAAGGGGGAGAATGTTTTCAAAATTACATCATCTAACAGGCTTTCTTAATCATCCTACGTGCTTATCTGAAAAAATATAATTGCCTATGTTGAAGGACTAGGTTTCTAGGATGTGATTGTTAGGATTAGATGATTATAGATTGATGAACACATTATTCCCATACCTTTTATGATCTGATTGATATGTTGAATTGACTTTTATTAGTCGATTGCTGTTTGGGTGATGCCGACCACCATATATCTGTATGTGTGTTCACTAACGTATGCAGGTATATTGGTATATAAGAATGTTCCCGATCCGGATCCCACAGATGAAGATGATTGGATGCCGAAAGGAAAGGGTAACTATATCTTGGGTTGACAAATGAAGAAACGGAGCTTAATTGGACTTCTATGGAGAGTTGGCATGGAAAAATGCAACGTAAGAGGTCTCACTGCATCAGCAGATGGTTTTCTTCCAAGCCCTACAGCATCAACAGAAGCAGCTCAACCACCTAACGTATCTTTGTGCAGGATAATTGTGATGATATCATTTTTTAAACAATTTTTAAATAATATTTTTTTGAAAAATGGAAAAATATTGTTTTTGAAAATAAATTGGACTTAATTTTGAAAATCACCGGACTTCATTTTATCAAAACTTAAGTCACTCAATCATCGACTACGGTCATCGATTGAGGGGGAGAGTGATTTAAAATAAAATATTTTCAAACGATATTTCTTCATAAAAAGTCCGGTTGTACGTAATAAAGTGGTGATCTAAAGATTTAATGTTATGTCATGGTATGATTTTCTTTAAAACTTAAAGATTTGTCAAAATAAAATTTTTTCTGTTCTTGTTTAATTGTGAAATTATTTTATTTTACTTAAAGATATCTTAAAAACTATCATACCTGACACTAACAATCTTTAATGGCGAAAAATTGTTCTTTATCCATCATTTTTCAAAATTAAATCTTGCCACGTCTTTCCCCAAATTTTTCTAAAAGATTTAAATCAATTGGGATCACAAATCTCAAATGGTTTTAAATTTTTGATCGGGGGAGAGATCGTGATTTAAATCTCAAATCTGTTTTAATGGAATTGGTTTTAGTCCTCCAAAGGCACTCCTGCCTCCATGTGCCAAACGATCTCAATATACTTAATGCACATGTTGAGGGGGAGCATTTATCCAAAAACTAGATGAGTTTTTAAATCAGGCACATATTCTCCCATTTTTACTAAACCGTATTAAATCACTTGGGATCCAAAATCTCAAAGGGATTGATATTTTTGATAGAGGGAGAATTTGTGATTTAATAAGGAAATTTGAGAAAAGGTGATCGTTTTGATTCTATTGTGCAGGCTGCTCTCTCATATGTGCTAAACGCTTTCGTATCTCGAAGCACATATTGAGGGGGAGCATTTCTAAAGAAAATAAACTATCAAGGTACAAAGGTTTCAATGTTTTATCATAAGTACCTTGATTGAGTTTTAAAGGTTTTCTCTATGGCATATTGTGATCGTGGAAGTACTTCAAAAGAACTCTTTCCTCTATGTGATAAAATGATTTCAAATATCCTATGCACATATTGAGGGGGAGAATTTACCAAGAAAATCAAATGGCGTTTTCTATGGAAATTGTGATCAAGAAATTATTTCTAAGAACTCTTGCCTCCATGTGCTAAACAATTTCAAGATCATATGCACATGTTGAGGGGGAGCATTTCTAAAATGATCAAAACAATTAAGGTACAAAATGTTTTGATTTTATATCACAAGTACCTTGATTGATTTTTCCAAATGATTTTTCAATTGGCTTCAAGGAAGATTGAACAATACCAAAAGACCGACCAATTTACTTTATGCATGGTGTTATAAGGATAGTTAGGTTAGGTATTCGTTCCCACGATCCCGCCAGAGAATGAGGGATCTACCCAGGGACTATCCACTAGATAGTGTAGAGTCCTTGGGTATGATGAAAAAAGGAGAAAACTGAGATATGGGAAGAGTGCGGACTGCGATAGAGCTAGTACTGGAATAAACCCAACAAGGTTCTAGTTATGAAGTCTCGGTAAGCACTGAAGGGGTTGAAGAATGAAAAAGAAATGAATATGAAAAAGGTGAAAAGAAATAGACCTCCAATAATTCAACCTTAGGGCAGTAACCGGGTTCAATGCATATGCTACTGGTGGTTACTAAGGTAACACTGGTATTGAAGACAAGACGTCATGGACCCAGTGACGCACTGCACTATAACTTCCCAAGCTACTCAAGTTCCTCTTAAAAGGACTTGTTTCATTCTCACGGGGAACCGACATAATCTATCGACTTTCTCTAAGAGAGTGTTGATATTGAAAAAGGAGACCCTCTCCCTAGTCTCTGGCATAGGAACAAATATGCACAATTGAGTCTAGAGCCAAGAGATCATCCACAATATCTCATTAGGACACAAAATTAATGAAGACTTGTTGTTTCACACAATGTGGAAAGTAAGTATATATATTGAGAGTCCTACGCATTATCCTTGTGGTATTGCTAGAACATCCAAGTGATATGTAAGTATTCACGATGAAGATGGAAATCCTTCTAGAGCCAACATCAAACAAGCTCTTGGTGGGTGACATGTGACATCTTGCAAAAGATCAAGCTTGTGACAACTGGATAGAAACAATGGGGCGATTCATTCGTGAATCAACCTTGGTCTAGGAAATGAATTGACGAATACTTTTGGAAAAACCGTTCGATGTGCAAACCTTCTTTTCTCTAGCACGTCGAATGTGTATTCATATTTCAAACAAAAAAAGTATCTCTGATTGAAAAAATACTTTTGGAAAAACCGTTCGATGTGCAAATCTCTTCTTTTCTCTAGCACATCGAATGTGTACTCTCTTCAAATACAAAAAGTATTTTTGATTGAAAATTGATCTTTCTCATAAAACCTTCGTCGTATTGCAAAACTCTTTCTTCAAGAAATACGCGATTGTTTTCAAATCAATTTTTCATCAATCAGTGAATCTCAATTCGCTGGTTCACTCACTCCGTGTTGTCTTCTTTGAGACGTTTCGGTTTGAGAACGGCTAGAACAGCTGCGAAACCCTGTCAAGGAGATTCTTAGGAATCCTACCTGATCACAGGCAGTACTTGTACTGATCAACGGGGAACCGTGGGCCGTGTACCTCAATTCAACGAAAGTGATCAAAGACACTTTCGTGTGTTTTATTGCTAACTGTTGTTTGTAGGTACATTTGGACGGTTGCAGCTGATCAGAATTGAGAAGTCAATCATAAGCCGCATGCTCACAGAATCCACACTTAATTGAAGAAATCATGACTGGTGCATATCTACATAACCTGGCTCTGATATTTTTATACTATGCTACTGCTACGCTGCTACAAATATCATGAACCAGTAAAGCTTCCGCTACTCTGATGGAAAGATGTCATGATCCAGAAAGTGTGAGCATGTCGGTCCAAAAGTCACAACATCACATGAAGCCAACACAATGAAGGGTGATCCAGAGATTTACTGTGGCTGATGATCTCAAAGAATGCTCGAAGATCATCAAAGATGTGGATCAGTTAATGACCTCCACTGAAAGTACAAATCATGCGGACTTTGAAGAATCGCTACTAAAGCACAAAGATTGCGGATTGAAGAATTGAAGTCTACGAGCTCAAGAACAAAGTCATGAATAGAATGCTAGGATTTAAAATGTAAATCATGGGGTGACCTCCCTTAGGGGGAGATTGTTAGGAATTATAAATTCCATAATTAAAGAGTCGGTCACCCCAAATGTTATCTAGCATAAGTTAGCTCGTAGACATATCGTTATTTACGTTATTTAGTAGTTAATTAGTTAGTCAGTAGCGTAGAATTGTTTAGAGTAACACCGTGGAAGAAGGACGGGTCTTTACCCACTGTATACCTGATCCACAGGCCGTCAGGAGGTCGTATAGTCTGTAACTATAAATACCCCTTCCATCCTTGGAAGGGGTGGTGCTTTTCTCATAATCTAACCTTACATTTGTGAAGCAAGTCTCTACCAAGAAAACACCCTCTCATCTCTTTCTCTCTCAAATGGCTAACATGTATTTTCATCATCCAAGGCCACCCGAATCATCAACACAATAAATATAAGATCCTAACAGAAGTCGAGCAAGGAAGCTTTTGGACTCAATGATTAGGAAGCGCAATGATTTCTAAGTATCTACAGCAAGGAAAGATCAAGTTTTGCCTTGGAAATCATCAGCGAGAGCAAAGAGTGAGGCATGAATCAAGAAAGTCAAAGATGCAGCATCCAGCAATTCGGTCGTGTCCCGTAACCGGATCCGGCTAGATAATGGTCAAAACGGCAACCGATCTGGTTGCCAGTGCAACCGATCCGGTTGCATGGTCTGCAGTTACACAAAGATGCATTTAATGTTGCCTTAACTCCCCATAATCATTGGAGGCCGATCATTTCTTGATACTAACTTGTTGGGAACGTTTTTGGCAAGTTAGATAAGTTTATTTGGCTATATATTGAACCTAGACTTAGTTTACTAGGTGTGACACAACCAAAAGTGTAATAGTTTACACCAAAACTATTACCAACCATATTATTCATCCCAAAGGTTTAGTATTCACTGTAAAACATCCAGGAGGTTGGAGAGAGCAATTCTCATCCATTGTTTTGGTAAGCTAGGTGATTGGAGGCGTGTGGTTGCTATAAGCCACGAATTCTAGTTCTTGTAATCACAAAAGTTTAGGTATTCTATGAACTTTTTTATGGATTTCTATTCTCTTGAGTTTTTGGAATTACTTTGTTATTTCTTGTGTTTTGTTATTATTATCATGGAGTAGTTTTGGATATACTTGTGTGTTGGGATGTAGGAAATCATACTAGTGTTCTCATATGTGATGCATGTATATATGATCTTGTTTAAATGAGTTTGTTGGAAAAATACTAGTCTTGGTTTGATTTGTCGGTAAAACATGTTTTAAGAAAAAGGACCGAAAGGATTTCTCTTGTGTTTTATTCCAAAAAGTTGAGTGACAAACTAGTATGGGGATATGGTGATTGACAACCACCATGTTTACTTATTAAAACAATACTAGAAATATTTTCATCACGAAAGGTTGAAAGATTCGTAAGAACGAGTTTAATAAGAACATTTTACAAACAAATGGATTTTCTAAAGGATAATCATTAGGATAAGGACCGAAAGGATTACCTATATGTTTTTGTTCTTAGAATGATTTTTACAAACATAAACCATGGTTGGAAATCATTTGCTTATGATTTGTGCATCACATCAAGAGTTTACACCAAGCCTTCATGAACACTACCTATGATTGCCTATAGACTACACACAAGTATATATATTTCTTATTCTTGAATTTCTCTATAACATCACTTTTTGAGGAAGCCTTAAC
The DNA here is from genome assembly GCA_019973895.1 of Chrysanthemum seticuspe. Lineage (NCBI taxonomy): Eukaryota > Viridiplantae > Streptophyta > Magnoliopsida > Asterales > Asteraceae > Chrysanthemum > Chrysanthemum seticuspe. The sequence goes on from BPTQ01000006.1 coordinate 188,123,399, forward strand.
AAAGCTTTCTTGTTTCAAATCTTTTCAAGAAAACAATTTTGAAAACAAAATCCCTTGGGACGATCTCGACTTACCCACGTTTGCTATTGCGAACGAGTATACTTGCTCATATGTGTTTATAGTATTAGACGGTTAAATCGTGTTTATAAATTTTTAAAACTTGCACACGGGAAACACATCAAGTTTTTGGCGCCGTTGCCGGGGATTTTGATTTTGAATTTTTGATTTAAGCAATTTGATTTTGTTCATTTTCTGTAAAATTGGTAGTTTTGAAATTCAATTTCATGAAAAAAAAGTTTTGGTCAGAAGCTAACCGATTCGGTTGCTCCTGCAACCGAATCCGGTTAGTGCTCTCGGATTCATTTTTTGTATTTTGATTTCATAGTTTAAGTTTATTCAGTGATTTGTGTTATAGTTTTTAGATTAATTCTTGTCATTTTTGATTTTTATAGATTATATCTTTGGTAGTTTATGTTTTCTTATATTTTTAGTTTCTCTTTATTTTCTTTATTCTTAGTTTTTTAGTTTTTAGATTAATTGTCTTAATTCTAATGATTAGATATAGTTAATTTTCAGTTTTATGGTTTTAGTAAGCTTAATGAGTAGTTTTAATGAGTAGTTAATATAGTTTTCATTTAATAGCTTAATTAATTAATTAATAAAGGAATATGAGGAGTCTCAATTAATTAATAGTTTTAAGTACACTTAATAGTTTTTAATTTTAATTAATTTTCAGGTTTTAGAATATATATATATATATATATATATATATATATATATATATATATATATATATATAGAGAGAGAGAGAGAGAGAGTTTGGATCAAATGAAAAGTGTCTTGAGGTAAAAAGGATAAAAAGGGTTAAAAGTGTAAAATAAATTATTTGATTAATATGGGTATTCTTGGCATTTAACAAATACTCTTTTAATTTCTCATTTAAGCCTCTTTAAATTCTCATTTAAGTTTTACTAATGCTAATTCACAATTCACGTAAAAAAATTCTAGTACAACATTTAAGTGTGTCACAAAAAAAATATTCCTATCACGTCATTTAAGTATGTCATAAAAAATGTGTCAAAAAACTTTGTGTGTCGCTAGAAATAATTTGTGTTTCATTGAAAATGAAGCAAAAAAGGTAGTCTGTCATTACAAATGTAACATGAAAATGAGTGTGTCACAAACTTAGTGTGTCACTATAAATATATTTTGACAGTAAGTGTGTCAAAAGATTTTGTTTGTCACAAAAAATATGTCATAAAAATTAGTGTGTCATTATAAATGTATCACAAAATTTAGTGTGTCACATATAAAAAAAATAATGTGTCACTAAAATGCTTTAAAATTTTGTGTGTCAAAATAAACGTTTTAAATTTTGTCATGCATAAATGTTTTAAAATTTTTAATTGGTTTGAGGATTGATCGTGTTTCACTAGTAAGAAACCATAAAAAAAAGTATTAAATTTTTTAATTAATGTCTCATTGAATTAACATGAATGTTGGCATTAAATTAATTTGAATGGGGGTAAATTCTAAATTACACGTTTCAATTTTTTGATGGCAAACACTAAAAGACTATAATATCCTTTTCGGTTCATAATGATACATAATGACCCACTAAAATTGTTAAATTGTCATTAATAACCCAATTAAATCTCATCCATTAATCTATTTTGCTTTGATAAATCTAATGGTTAGAAATCCTTCTTATACTTTTTACCATTACTAACTTTTTACAATAACTACACTCTATATATATATATATATATATATATATATATATATATATATATATATATATATATATTTGGTATTGATCCAACCGATCGGTTGCAACCCGCAACCGGATCCGGTTAGACATTTGGGTTAAGTAGTTTACCACCAACCGATCCGGTTGGAGCTCTCGGTAAAAATTTTTCTACTTTTTCAATTTTGAGTTTTAGCTTATGTTTTCAGTTTTGTTAAGTGTCTTTACTTGCTTAGTATATGTTTCTATAGTTTGCTTTTGTTTTTACTAACTCTAACGCTAATGATTTGGATTTTTGTTTTTGGTTTTGTTTTGTCTTGATTAGCTAGTTATTATGGATAGTTTAAGCGGAATTTCGGAATACCTTCGTAACTTGGATGAGATTTTCAAAGACACCGGAAGTTCATTAGAGAAGATTGGAGATATCTTAGAAGGAAGTAAGAAATATTTGGGAATTGATACGGTTAGTATGGAAGAAACGGGTGAAAACAAAGTTCAACTTCCTAAGAAGGGAAGAGTTGTGGTATTCACACAAGCACCTTTAACGGAGTATGATTCGCCACTTATGAGGTTCGGTACACTTGTAGTGTAGAAGGGGTGAGTGCTTGGGACGCGCAACTTAACATGGCTTATGGTGAAAATTACATTGTGGAGAAATTTCTTGATCAAATTGGTCATGTACGTTTGGATTACGAAGCATACGGAAGAAGAATGGTTAAGAATCTTAAGGTTAACATTCATGGTCACGTTTTTGAAACAGATTTTGTTTTCTTGGAAGAAGGGAACGCTGATGAGCCCAATGTATGTTTTGGGCGAGATTTTCTTGTAACAACCAAGTGCCAAGTTGATTTTGCTTTGGGAGAAATGAGGATCAATATCACCGATTTGGAATAAGGAAAAGGAGTGAACGAGATGCTTGTGGAGTTATGTGCTAATATGGAAAAGGAAGATGTGGAAGTCGTAAAGATGGGGAAGGCAAATAGGAAGAAACCTCATCCAACAAATTAACTCCCACCACATACACCAACAAAAATGATTACACACCTTCATCACCTACTACATCAAACACTTTCAAACCTTTAATCGACGAACAAAAAGAAGCTATTTTGGAAAACCTTGAACAAAAGTTTCTTGAGCTAAATGAGAAAAAGCCAGTGATTGAGGTACTACAAGATTACATTCTCTACCGTAAGAAACTAGATGCGGTGATGCTAGCAAGAGCAAGATTGGAGGATAAAGATCTATCGGAGGAGGATAGAGATAGGATTTTGTTTAGAGGTACGCCACGTAAGGAGAAAGATCCAGGAAATTTTGTTTTGCCAATTAAAGTGAATGGGACTACACCAGTTTATGCCTTAGCCGATACAGGTTCAAGTGTTAATGTTATGCCCTATCGATTATTTAAGACGTTGGGTCTTAGTAAGCCGCAAACAAATCATTCGAAACTTACCATGGCGGATAATTTCCAAGCAAAAGCAATGGGGAGGTGAAAAACGTAAGAGTTCAAATTGGTTACCAACCATACTTGGCTGATTTTCTAGTCCTAGACATTCCGGTTGATAAGAGTTTACCACTTATATTAGGAAGACCATTCCTACGCACATGTGGTGCAATCATAGACATGGGTACAGGTACGATGACTATCGATGATAGGATCTCGAAAAAAACCTATTATCCTAAACCAAGGGGACCAACTGTGGAATTCATGGAAGATTTAAAATTGATGGAAGCGGACGAGGACTTGACTTGTTTGGAAGTAGGACGTGATGTCCAAGGATAACCGATGTATGGACCACTAGCTCCACCATACTTTGATATTGAGGATGAGATGGAACGCGCACTAGCGGTGGAAGCATTTTACAATCCATTCAAAAACATCCTAGTTTACAAAAAAGCTAACCGATTTCTTAGGTTCATTACCGGTTCAACTCAAGAATTTGGAATGGAGACCCGAGGGGTCGGGCATTTACAAGAGACAAAATAGGGATGGAGAATGGCACGTCAAATTTGATATACTATGTCTGGATGGGAAAAGATTCATACGGAAGTTCAAAACTTATGAAACATACCGTGAATTGACCGGGAAATTTCTAAGTGAGGACATCTTAAGGCATGAGTATTTCGAGGAATTCTAAGGACAAACAAGGCACCATAATAAACAAGCAATTGTTTGCTTGAATTTCATGAACTTCTTTTTAATTTTATGCATTTAGGATTTCTTGTTTTTCATTTCAGTTTATCTTTATTATTATGTTGAGGTTATTTGGTTAATGCATTATGATTATGAGTTTTAGTTTGAGTTTTAGTTTTAGTTTATAAGTATGATGATTTGAGTTTTGAGATTGGATGACTATTGAAATTTCCAAATGGTGGATGAATGTTGTGTGCATCTTTAATAGGATTTTTGAGTAAACAATTGTTGCTTGGAAGGTAAAATGCCTAAGTAACGAGAAAAATAAAAAATTTGGCAAAAATGCAAACCGAAACGGTTGTGTCCATGACTGAACCGGTTGCATACAAGTATATATACCAAAAATTCAATTTTTCCAGAAAAACACACACACACTAATCCTCCAGTTGGGTTTTGCAAAATTCGATCAATAGAAACTAATTGAAGGTTGTTTAAGTTGTAGAAGATCATCATGGCACCCAAACAAGTAAGCATCTGCATTCAATTAACTCAATTGAGGTTTAGTTAGAGCATTTGATTCGAATTGCAAATTAGGTCACTAATTTGGGGGTTTTTGATATAATTCGAATTAAGTTGTAATATTTTAGGATTAAGTGGGTAATTGATATAGGAATGCATTACAAAAGGAATTGTAGTGATTGATTCAACATGGAATGAGTATTAGATGATTGAATTTTCGGATTTAATTAGGTTATGCCATTGAATCAAGTTAAGTTGCAATTGGTAATTCCTAGTGGTAGATGATGCATTTTTTTTAATGAGTAATAGATGCCACATTGATGATTAGAACAAGTGATTGAAGAGTTGAGGTCCTATTTGTTGAGTTCTAAGTTGATGAATGTGTGATGATTTGAGGTTTGGAAAGCGAATTTAGAGTAATTTGAGGATGTAGAAATCATTGATGATGTTAGAATGCAGTCTAGGAGTGAATTGGACTTAGAAGGATCGAGTGGGTGATGGATTAGAAGGAAAAAGCCTTATGCAGAATGAGTAACCGATCCGGTTGCGAAGCGCAACCGATCGGCTGGATTTGGCCATTAGGAGTAACCGATTCGGTTGCCCTGCAACCGAATCCGGTTCCAGGTTCTGTGTTGGATTTTTTTTGAAATTTTGAAGTGGACCTTAGAGGCTTCCATGGACCTTCCCGTTTGTTCTAACACTCTTATATTGGCTTATATTTGTGGTTTCTGCAATAATATTGCATGCTTCTAACGGCTAATCCAATTTGATTATGTTGTGAAGAATGTCTTAGGAAAAGGGATTGATTCGTTGTGAAGTGAGTGGTGAAAAACACAATATCAACGTATATCAAAATAACCGTAAAATTCGGCAAATTAACCCTTTAGGAAAAAGGTCAACGTGCCAAACCTCACGGGTGTGATAGAAGTGATACCGGGAAAGTGATTTCCCCGGGTCGTGTCCCAACGAGGTGTGAAATTGACGGCATCGTTGAGTTTCGTGATTAAGGACTTGAATTGGTTAAACGAATTTTTGGAATTGATATCGTTATTCTACAAAATAAAGAACGGGAATGAAAACAAAGCATGTAACACAAAATAAACTACAAATAAACTACTACTAAGCCTAAGAAGCAATAGAATGAAGCTAAATTACATCCTAGGGTGCTAAAACGTAAAAACGTAAAAACGGGAAAACGACCCGAGCCATAAACGTGAAAATTATGCAATTTAAGTCCTACGAGTGTGAAATCAATTTTCCTACGTTCTATTTGACAAAAAATAATTTTAGAAAAAGACCGGGTATTTTTTCGACTTTTAAAATAATTACTACGAATTAAAAACTATTAAATACTAATTAAATGATTAAAAATATTAAACTAATTAAGAAAAATCTGAAAATTTAACAAAAATTACTTTAAGTTATGCTACTTATAAGAAAAATAAGAAATCAGTGGGTTGCTATTGGAAATAAGCAGTAAATAAGCTCAAAAGAGCTTAAAGCACAAACTGCCTAAGACTGACTTAAGGGATTAATTGTGCAAATAATGAACGAGACAAGTCCCAAGGGCAGTTGGTTGTGTGGTGTTGTGTTGTGTGCTTGAGCCAGGAGACCAGGGTTCGAATCCCCTTGGTACCCTTTTTGAAAATCCATTTTTTTTTTCAACTTTTTCTTTTGGAACTTAAAGTCACAACCAAGATGAACCTTTTTTTGTGAAAACTTTTCTTCTAAAAACTTATCAATAAGCTACTTGAATCAGCTTATTCCAACAGTAACCAAAACACCCTTTAAAAGCAAACAACCAAACACTCCTTTAACATTTTTAAGCAACTGAAACACAAGTCCTAAGCTACTGACAGATTGTTTATGGCACACTTGTAATCTAAAGCTCAAAATAAGCCACATTCAACACCAAACTCAGTTGTAAAGGGGCATAAGCAGTTGGTAATAAGACTTAAGCTAGGGGAGTTCTAAACAGCTACTCAAATAGAAATAGCAAAAGCAAACTACGATAAGCACTAGATAAGCTAATCAAACTAAATAGTAATAGACCTAAGCTAGAGCACCTACTGGGTCCTAGAAAGATTGAATAAGCAAACGTAAACCTACATAAGCAAAAGAAAGGACTGATCTGTTGTGCAGGCTGGAAGCTGAAAAGTAGCCTGAAGGTGTCTGTTTGCAGCTTATTTTTAAGCTGAGATAAGGACTGCAAATTCAGGTACAAGCTGCAAGCATAAGGTTAGCATGGTAGAGATTCAGAAAAAACTAATTAGAGGGTAAGATGGACACTGAAACAGCTTTTAAATAAGCTGTTGACAGGTGCTATTGAGCCACTGTTTCTGATGCAGAAGAAAAACAAAATGAGAAATGGACAGTCTTTAAGATGCAAATCAGCTAAAAAAAAAACATTCCTAATGCATACAACTTAACAACAAATTCTAAAGATTCAAAGATATCAATTTTTGACACTTTTGTACTACAAATAAGGTATATAAAAGGCACTTGAATAGCAGCTTCTGCTGCTATTCTTTGTTGTGACAGATATGGTATTTTACCAACCAAACTCTTGAAAGATCAATGAACCAGTTTCAAACCTATATTACAACTATAAAGAACTTTGACTCTGAAAGTCAACATAGAAGAAAAAACAATTTTAGACCAATGAAAAGTCTGACCCAAACACCTCTTTAAGGGCTGTTTAGTTTTACTAAAACAGATTTGTGAGCATTTGCAGCTTGAAATTTCATGAAACTGAAATACAATTTTACTAAAACTGATTGGAATACTTGAAGACTACCACATGAGTACTAAGCATAATTTAGACAGAAATGTAAAAAAAAGGCTTTTTCATTAATGAAAGAAAATGATACAATTGGAATCTAAAAAGAACTGAAGTCAAATTAAAACTAGGGGGTTTAAAAGA